>JAQGAF010002905.1:0-19930 GCA_034687865.1 Kryphioiulus occultus
TAAGCACACTTATCCTAGCACCAGCGGATTGAACGTTATTTTGAGAGGCCCAGATATCTGGTCCACCCTGTATATGCTTATGAAGCCATTTCCAGACAATGGGCAAAGAAACACGTAGTCTCATCACACCCCGAAATTGTTCATGTTTTTTTTTTAATTGCTGAAATTCTAGCAGGCAGTTTTGCTATTTTGAGGCGACATACTTTTTACGACGAAAAATGAAATTTCCACAAAAGAAACTACATGTACACGTAGCAGTGCCATAAATCACGTTTCTCATACTTATAAAACATGATGATCTGCAACTGCTTTCAACAACTTGTACAGTATGTAACGATAATTTTAATGACGACCCCCATTTATGAGCAAAGTTTAGCCAACCAGCTTGCCTAGTGTATCATCAAAAGTGATATGCATGAACATGTAATTCATATCATGTATTTTACAGGTCATGTTGTTACATTAGTGTGATATTTGTAGTGACAGTTTGTAAATTTGATTAAGTTAAAAAAACACTTAATTGAACAAGTATTCGCTTATTGTCCATGATAACACTAATCATGGTCAATCAATGAAAGCTCAGCTGATTACATACGAGCGTTAAATAGTAACATGATGATGACAAGATCATCGTCAAATGTTGACACATCAGAGATGGATCGCTATTGAATTTTGGACCACATCTGCGTAACGTTTCACTTGGCATCAGTGTATCAGTAATTCAACATGCAGGATGTCACGTTATACATGTATGGCGTGTCTCAATTAAAAGCCATTGCTCTACCTTCACCCTCGTCTTATCTTTATGAACAAGTGCACAGTAGGCCATAGGTCAAAGGTAAAGTGGACACCATGTCGACCACACCACCACCCTGCTATTGTGTTCGCAAAAGTGGGGGCAAGCAATCTCTCATAGATTTAATTTCGACGACTTGAAATCTATTCTGGTTATCTAGGGGTGTTCCATAAATACCGGGCCTAAATACATAAATTTGAATGTAATCGCCAATTTCGATGCCCTAGATATGAGCAATAAAACACGGGCCCATGTTTAGATAAAACCGGAGGTACACGAATCTAACTGCAGACAAAAAAGATTTGTCAAGACATCATGGAGAGGCAATGTCACGATTTGCGAAAGGAAATAGCACGACTGGTGCGAAATCTTCAAATTCTAACTTGGAGATCTAGGTTATACATGGCCAAACTGATGTTTCGCCCTTTCAAAAGTGAGAGTGCAACGAGGCAGGCCGAGATTTATGTTGATTTTGCCAATGAAACAAGGTCGGCACAATGGCTGATTGCGATGGGAAATTCATTCAGCACAATTTACATGTACTTGAAAAAAATCGGGAAGTGCAAATATTACAATATTTAAAGCACAGCATTATGGAACAAACTCTTTAACAACTAATTCATGTTTTAATCAATGAAGTGACGTGTTAACGTCCATTTTGCAACGCTAAAAGGTTGAAAATTTCTTCAAGCATTTGTTTCTGTAAATAGTTTGTAACAATATTTCGATTTTTCATCCTTTTTTGATCCACCGCTATTTCGACACATGTACATGTACTTGATACCACAGTTATGGTACGTGGCATTAGATCAGATTTCCCATTTAAAAAATACCCTTTAGAAATCTCACGTTTTAATCTTCATGCCTCAAATTTCAATATTTATATTCTGCACAATGGCTATTTGCGATGGGAAATCATTCAGCACAATTTGCATGTATACTTGAAAAAAAATTGGGAAGTACAGGTATTACAATTTTTAAAGCATAGAATTATGGAATAAACTCTGCAACAAATAATTCACGTTTTAATTAGTTAAACGTGCATGTTTACAATGCTAAAATGTCGAAAGTTTCTTCAAACAATTGTTTCTGTCGACAGCCTGCAACAATATTTCGACTTTTCGTCCTTTTCATGTCCACCGCTATTTCGGCACCTACATACATGTTCTTGATAACGCGGTTATGGTACATGGAAGTAGAGCAGATTTAGCACCTCTAGAAATCTCACGTTTTAGTTTTCATGTCTCAAATTTCCATATTTCTACCCTGCACAATGGCAATTTGCGATGGGAAATTCAATCAGCACAATGTGCATGTACTTGAAAAACTCGAGAAGTACAAATATTAGTTTTTAACGCATATGATTATGGAATAAACTCTGCAACACCTAATTCATCTCTTAATTAATGTAGTTAAACGTCCATGTTTACAATGCTAAAAGGTTGCAAATTTATGAAAGCATTTGTTTCTGTCAACAGTTTGCAAAAATATTTCGACTTTTTATTGCATTTTATGTCCACCGCTACATGTAAATGTATTTCAGCACGAACTTGATAACACGGTTATGGTGGCATTGGAGCAGATTTCCTAATTTAAAAAAATGCTTTTTAGAAATCTCACGTTTTAGTCTTCATGCCTCATATTCCCATATTTATATTCTCAATTTTCCATTTTTTTCCCTGGGCCGGCTTATTATCTACATAGTAACGATTACGATGATCGTCCGCACATAATAAGCCAAAACAGGGTCTTTGAAAAATTGCTCATCTCGAAGTAATCACGAACAATACGTGATAGGTGCGTGGAAAAGTGCTCAAAGGTGAAAGTGGCATTGGCCGAAACCATGGCGGCTAAAACCATTAAATTATAATTACATGTACAGAACGGCTGAAGGTGAATGTCCTTGAATATGCCAGAAATCAATATTGCCTTTTCGATAAAGCCAGCCTGGACGACGGATAGTTAACGAAAGCAAAAGCACAGATATCAGAGCTCAAAATAGTCGTATTAATCAAAAATTGCATTGACCCAAAAAGCAACTAATCAGGAAGTTGATGCCATGACTGAATATCATGTTTGCCAACTGAAGAGACAAGCAAGCTTGCTACTGTTACTGCACTACGAAATCTTGCCAAACCGATTAATTTTAATAACAAACTTGCAATTTCGCTTGAATATCTCAATTAAGAAGATACAGTGTATACGTTCGTCTTTAATAGTTTATGAAACCAAAATGGCTGAACGTGAAATTCCGAGGCAAAGGATAACATCTCAGTCGCTGGTCTGACACACAATCCCACAGTTAATATGCAAATGAGATGGGGGAGTAGGCCAGCCGAACGTGTTTTTCGTGTGCCGTGGGAGAATCATCTTTCTCCCATCTTTTGTGCAGTCTTTGTGCATACCAATGAATGGCTGATACATCGCAAATTATTATATCAAATTACAAACTGGCATGTGGTAGTAGGCTTAAGAGAAGAGAATGGGTAAGAGTTTATGAAAACAACCCCCAGAAACCCCTGAAAGACAAGCTATACCAGCATGCACATGGCGTGGGTTAGACGAATAAGATTTCAGATAATGCACGTTATCTCATATTGCTTGCGCGATTTTGTCAATGGATTTTTTGCATATTTATTTAGGAAACTTCAGCTTTTAATATGCAAAAAAATGTTCCAATTCTTGGAATAATGGACGCCGGTCTTTTCAGCTCATTGAAAGAAGAATGGCTTTGAATGCAGCTTGCTGGGATATAAAATACTTGCCAATTCGCATTCAAACATTGCAAGATGTTACAGAACTAATGTTTATGTAACGTGCATACGTCTGAAGACTAGCGCATTTATACTAAATTCTTCATCTCGAAATCCACTTTAAACATATTTTTCTGGCACCCTGCGTCGAAAAAGGGAGCGTTTTTCCTTCAACAGCTGTTTCCGTTATAAAAAAATCATTGCATATAAAACTAGATTTTAATGCTAATATCCACCGCACGGTAAACCCAATATACCTGTACTTATCATATCTGAAATATCAATTTTTTAAGAAATAAACCAAAGACATAGTGTCCACAATATAATCACGAGTTATTCAATTTATGGACATCCTCTACATATTCAAGTTTCATTTCCAGATTAACAATAATGTTTTGTAACTAAGCATTGACCATCTTGCATTTAGTGTAAAGGGGCGTTTTATACACAGACTAAACGAATGATGATGATACATATCAAAACATGTAAAGCCCCAAATTTTACGACATCACTGTTCGACTGATTTTATGGGGTTTGGTATAGCCACTATGCCAAAATATTATTGCAATTTTAATAAGTCAGTTAGGTCACTTAGTGTAAACCAGAATGAAAAAATCTTAACTGAAACTGATTTATAAATTGTCCCATGTGCAGCACAAGCCATAAATTATGTGTTCCGACTAGTTAAGATTATACATGTAGATTCATGTAGATACTGTAGGTCAGTGACCGTTTCATGGTCGAAACCGCTTTCCTCCCCCTCTAAAATCCCATACTGCCAATTTCTTCATTAAGTTTCCCCTTGATTAGACCATGGCTGTCATCTTGTGACCAGGGGTCACCACATCCGTTTATCCACGTTATTGGTCCCTGCTATTTTGAATTTTTTTGTCTATCTTTCATGTGCATGAATCTGATAGAGAGCGAACTTTGTGCAAGGAACTCTTTGATAGTTAGTGAGAATACAGTAGCCTAAGTAGCAAAAATAAAATGTTGACGTCCCAAAAGTCATCTGACACTAGGGTGTATCAAATAATAGGGAAACGTCTGATTAACAGCTTAAATTGTGTATGTCGTATATACACATGTTATTTTTCATTAAAAACTAATTCTGTAAAGCAGTTTCATCCATCTTTTCTAACTGCTAATAACTTATTATCTCAGGTTTACCGCAAGCTTTCGTAAATAACCAATGGCTGTTTATCCAGCATTGATCCAAGGCCTCATATTCAACATCTAATTGAATTTCATCACTCACGTACGCAATATCAAATCGCCTAACAAGATTACAGAAAAAGGAAAAATGAATGAGCAAGGTTAAAAATATGAAATATGCATTATACGGGCCCAGCCACATACATGTTGCGCTGAAATGCACAATACAAACACGTGTACATAACTCAAATAATAATAAACGATGGGGAAAAAAGGCAAAATTTCATAAAGAAAATTGCCAGGCTCCTTCGTGTACGTCTAACTCAACATGGTTTATACCTGCTACTCGTACGAACCAAAGAGCACATAAAACAAAAATGCAATTGGAAATTATTTTCGGCAGGGAAAATAAGTGCTTATAAAAAGCCATAAAATACATGTACGAGGCGATCCCCAGACAAGAAGGTATGTGATAGACCTTCCTTCCAGTTTAAGAAATTACTGTGCATTTTATAGTTTGTGGAGGGATCGCGGTCCGTTTAATCAACAATGTTTCATCCGGTAATCCGTTACAAAATCCCCAAATTCGAGAAATTTAAAGACATTTTTACAGGGTGTACTTCGAATGCTTTTTTTCGAAGGTGATACATTTTTCAGATATCAACACTTCCGAATAAGAAATCAAAGTTCTTTCAATAGCAATTTATCAATAGCTCGTTTTATGCAACAAAAAAAAATCAGACCAACACCTCATTCGAAAATGGTTCAAATTCACTTAATCTTCCCCTTAGGTGGAAAAAAACCAGGCGGCACATAAGCCAGATCACTGAGGGTTGGTTTTTATTCACATTCGACTTAGTAACACGATCCCACCGCAAAGCCTACAATTTGTCAAAGACTGCATCAAGCTGGTCCTACCAAAATTCCTCATCAGGTCTCTTGAAGAGAACTAAATTTATAGGCAATCTGATGTTTTGAATCAGCTTGGAAATTAATATGTTTGGGAAAGGATTTTATCAGGAAGTGCTCGTCACGAGCCAAAAATTCAAAACAAAACTCAGGCTTAAGTCTGAAGATGCTACAGCGTTTCCATGGCTACACGCAGCATCCCAGAAACAGCAGCAGTCCGTTCACCCTGAGATTAGGAGAGACAGAAGCACGGCTCATTTCAACTCCAGAAAAAACCGTAAGCTCATTGACTCCGACTCAGGCCTGAATACACACGGGCGACATTTGCTCTTTTTGGCAATCTGGTTCCACCACCAGCGAGCTAAGAAACCACACAAAAACACCCAGGACGCCCACTACACTGGCGGTAAAAAGCTCTTACATTTCCCATCGTCCCTGAGAGATTGGCTTCCGACGCCTAGAACTACACCCATGACGGTCTAGAGCCCAATCGTAAATTTCTTGTTCTATTTCACGAGATTAGCAACAGCTTTTGAACAGCCAGGATTTACGTGCTAGTGGATGTGTACTCATTGCCAAGACAAGGCCCATTTCATCTCTTTCTTGAGCATTACGCAGGGTTGGTAGTAAACCAGATTATCAAACACCAATAACGGTAATCGGTGATTAAAACTGGCTTACTTCACAGAAAATGGCAAAGTTGCACTAATTGGAGATTGGTGAACACCGATTGCAGCCAATAACATATATCCACCTCAATTTTAAAATGATATCTCGATCAGAGATTTATAATAAAAATATTTGAAGTGTTTGCTACTGCGGGTAATTTCTTGCTATATGCAATTGTAATCAAACAATGAACAATAAATCAAAATTAGATCAATAATGGCGAGGGGACGTTCCAATCCTGTGTACAGACTCCTCCTTCCCCCCCCCCCTCACAATGGTGACATAATCACTAACCAAAACAATTTTCTAAATGAGGGAAATTTGTCTTACAATCTGATCAAAAATGATGGATTTTATCCATGAAAGTACAATGTAATAATAATAAAGGAATGATGTGAAAACAGTCTGAGTACAACTCACAAAAGGCGAAATGTTTTGAAAAACTGGATCACTAATGATGGCTTTTAACCCAATATTTTACAAAACAGCAATGGTGACGATTGGTTGACCTCATAAGATGGTGACAATACCTGAACGTCCCCAGGTCATGCGGGGAACAATGTTATTCATAGCATTAATTCGAGCGGCATGAAGTTGGCTTTCACCAAATTCTGCAATGCAGCCCGACATTCCAAAAATATTCCATAACAATCTAAACTTGGAAATGAGGTCTAGTACGATCCCACTGGAGGTTTGTAATGAAAGCTATACGCTACATGTATATCTGAAAACTACATGACAATAAAAATCATTCCTCAATATTATAGTCTCGTGACTCGTGTTACAGCACACTAAACTCAAATTGCAACACCATAGGCAACATAAAATAATTCGCAAATGAAGTCGTACGGCAATCACATGAAGCTGGCTTTCACCAAATTAGCAAACGTAAATGGATTGGCGATAAACTCATCAATTGGTTAGAACGAAAAACCGGCGTCCATAGAACGCCCAAGTGCTGTTAACGTCACTATTCCTCACAAACGCTCAAATTCGTTGATGAACTCACCGCTCAAGAAGTCAGTTAAGAAGACGTTGAAGAAGATATCCAGTAACGGAACAGTCACAAAAGAAAGCGTCGCAAACAATGAATGAAATGCACCGAAAATCAACTGGAAAAATCCAATGCTGGGGAGCCGCTGGTCGTCAAGAGGAACCACCGCACACCACTGCACCACACAAGCATTCTTCCACACTGAAGAGGCAGGCAACGACACTAACGGATCGTGGGTTGAACAACTGGGAAAAGTTCATTGTTGAAGGTAGGGGATCTTCCCATTCTCACTGGTGATTCATGCATGGAAGTTTTGAATTGCAAACTACATGTAGTGATGGTGTCCTCTAACTTAGTAACTGGTCCAAAGGCTGGGTCGTCCACTCTAGGAGGGTCAAAAGTCGCGAGGATTTATTCGGTTTTTTTTTCAGGTTTTGTTATCACAAAACAAATTTCGAAACAGTGTCGAAGGCCTGTGGAGCGACTGTCTGGATGGCCAGGTGAATGCTTTCTGGACTAAAGTCACTTTCAGAACACCCACGATCATGGGCAGAACTTTCATCAGGGTGATTATCGGATCAAGGTGACTGGCCGAATCTTCAAGCCAATTTCCCTGACTTTCCAGGTTTTTCAGAAACGGTTTGCAAAATTACCAGACAATTTATAGCACACATTGTTTTGTTTTTCGAATTTAACACTTACATAAGATTAATAACGATGGGAACACCGGGGATTTGCTTTGTTGAAACCACCAAATCCCCAATACTTGCATTTGTGTGGGCTTTTTCTTCTTTTTGAATACGAAAAATTTGTAATAATGACGGAAATGCTGCTGGCAATTTTTATTTAAATAAGATCCATGCAAAACTTTGTCGAGTATAATTTGGTAAGTTTTAGCCTGCTATGTATTGTTAGGATTACCGTATAGGTAACTCTTTTTTTAAAAAAAAGCACCACAAAAAATGGATTTTAAGTTTGTTTGTTTTTCGCGGAAATTTTTTTTTTGAAAAACCAGATCATACATGTCAGTGGATTTTTGTTGTACCACAACAAATTTCTAGACATTATATGAATTTCCCTCACTTTTCCAGGCCATTTGAACTTCCCTGACTTTTTCAGGTTTTGCAGACGACCTTCCCTGACTTTTTCAGATTTTGCAGACGACCAGTCACCCTGTGTGATCGTGCTTTGAGGATGTACTGAGTCAGATGCTTCTCACCACCAATGCAGCTTGTTCGGGTTGGAGCAAATGCTCATATTTGTCATTGTGGAAATTTGAACATAGGACTACCATGTCAACTGCTTGACGAGTGAAGCAAGAACTCGTCAGCGATACCAATGCAGCAGTTGAATTTCAATGGGAATATTTGAAGTACCCACCATTACAATAGTTCGATGAGTGAAGCAAGAGCTCATCAACGTATACTGAACGTTTTTTAAAGATCTGTTATTCCATCAGACATGGTGCAAGCAGCATGGCGTCCACGCAACTTTGCACCCTCATCCGGAAGTCTTGAAGAGGAGCCCCCCGACTCGTGTGAAACAGAAAACCGCAAAAAAGGGAATGATATGCGCCAGGCTGGGAATAACAACAGCGCATTTATTAATACCAATTTGAAGACACGCATATGGGAAGGGCCATGTCAATATGCATTAAAGAGAAGGTTGAAAAAAGGCATTTAAAAAAATTCAGAAATTATAAAGGAAAACGGAGAGAGAAAAAAATCGAAAATAAGGGGAATATCAGGGCACCATGCGCATCATGATTCATGCAAACGCAGGAGGACGTCGACCTCTATTGTCTTGTACTTGTAGCAACCCATCGCCTTACTAAGTTTTGGACAGATTTAATGAAGACAATTTTTCCACTCCGATATCTGCCACAAATTTGCATAATCAAAGCGTTGTGGTCTTATCGCCATTTAGTATCCACAGACGTCTGGCTTAACACACCGGAACGTTTTGCAAAGCATGTACTTTATTTACATGTACTGTATAGATGGAACTAAAATATTTTAAATGCCTTATAGACATGTGACTTTGACTTTTCCAGGATTTAAAACAAAGTTCCCCTGACCAAACTAACCACTGAAAATACCAGAGTAACATATTACTGAATATGCATGTCAATGTAAGAAATGCTATATTTATTGCTTGTTATACATGTATAAAATCCGGAGATGGATTTAGACAAATTATGCAACTGTCAATTTTTTTTTACAAAATTCTCTACAGAATTGCTTGTAATCTCTTGATTTTTGCGTTAACCACTAACTAGCTTAGTTAAACGTATTATTAATTTGTTGAATTCCCCAACGTTTTCCAAATCAATCCATTTTCCTAACTTCCAGCCTGCCCTAACCTGCCCAACCTTCACTAACCAAACCCTGTCCTATGTAAATAGATTTGGTTTGAGCAAAATATATTAGACAACATTCAGAGGGATGCACCATATTATATTAGAATTCCATAATAAATGTTCAGTAGTTGGCATGCAGGAAGATGTTTTTAGTCACATCTATTTCAAAACGAATGTAATTTCCTAATGCATGAATGGTATTCATGTTTATCATTCATACAACTTGGGGTCTCACCAAAATCGTGTAACACTAAAGCTGACTTCAACACATCACTATAGTTGACACTACAGAGAAAAAACTAGTCAACTGGCCAATTAGCCATAATGATTTCCGAATTATTTTTTGCGAGTTTTAGACTTTCACGTCGTGATTTGGTGGAGTTATAGACATGCGTCAAATTTAATGAGAGCGTCGTGTATTGGTTTTTGGCAAGAATCGACAAAAAACTTGAACAAGCCAGATAAAACCTGGGAGAGTAGAGTTGAAGGGTTCAGTGATTTTCCGCAGTCAAAATTTGAAGAAGTACTTTGAATTGTCGAGCATAGAGCTTGCATGCTAATACAATAATGAAGGTCTGCTCCAATTACATGTACTGGATATGCAGTTATGTTCTCCCTAGTGAACATGTTAACAAATCCACGAAAAAAGACCGAGCCTTGCAGAAGAAAATCGATCTATGTTGAGAAAATAGGGCACAAGTCAAGGGATACAAAGTTGCCATGCATCATACGCGCAAGCAAAGGTGTGCTTCGAACAAACACAACATCACGTACATGTATAGTATATATTGAAATTCAAAATAATTAAAAATAGAATGTAAAAGAATTATGTGCATGAAATCGAACGCTGTTATTAACCTTCGAGGAATTCGGAAAAATGTTAACTTGGAGAAACTTTGTTTCTCGCTTTTCGATGTTTTAAAGACATCCTTGTATTCTTCGAGTTCTTTATGGACATTTTTCCGACTTTCACCGATGAATAGTAATTTTCTGTAAAATGTTCTCTGCCCATCCCAGAAAATTATATAGGAAGCCTCCTCGGAAGTTAAGTTATGCCAGAGCGTTATCCTTATTAGAGTTTTTAATATGCAAATAAAGAGATTCTTCTGGCAAGCTCTACGTGCCATTATCCTGAACCAGACACCTCGTTCTGCTTTCACGACAAGTAAATAACGTGTCCGTGAAGTAAACATGAACAGTAACCACCCTTATGAGAAGCAGCATTGGTTAGTAGATAACCAACTACCTTCATCCCACGAAAGATGTAAGAAACTTTAGATATACACTTAGATCTTTGAAAATGTCATGACAGGTTAAAGGATCCCATCCAGCGATTACAAGAAATTCACCAATATACTGTAAATGCATCACAGAATTTCGCACTTGGAAAATTCAAAATGGCGGCTTTGAGTCATGCACCAAGCTATAATAAAAGATATAATAATTGATTGCAAAAATTCAGCAAGATCCATCACACACAGATTGGAAAATTTAAAATGACGGCTTTGCGTCACCACGCTCATCGTGAGATGCAATAGTGATAAATGGTGACATAAAGAACTGCCCTACATTATCCCATGAAAGATGTAAGAGAAGGTATAGATCTTTGGAAATATCACGGCAAGTAAAGTATCTTTTCCAGAGATTTTAATAAACTCAGCAATATCCATGCAGCAGACAAAATCAGAGTGGTCTCAAAACTTGGAAAATTCAAAATGGCGGCTTTAAGTCACCACGCTCGTCATGGGATGCAATATTGATAAGTAAATAACTAACTGCAATTATTCCATGAAATATGAAAGAAAATCAAACCAATTTATGGAAATGCCATGCAGGTAAGGATCTCTTCCAGAGATCGCAAGAAATTCAGCAAGATCCATCACACACAGAATTTCGCACTTGTCTCAAAATCGAAAAATTCAAAATGGCAGATTTCAGAAACTACCCGAAAAGGAAAAAGCCTGCTCTAGTTTAACTGCTTGGCGAATGTTTTTAAATCTATGTTAAGTTCAACAGTGGGTTGGTCAGCACCATACCACACGCAGCCATGGCAAACTGCAAACGTTCCCAAGCAAATTCTCGTTTGGGTGCCTAAGTAGAACAGTCGAATGTGCGGCCAGCATTTAGTATTCCAAACAGCTCTGGCTGCGGAACTGGGGAATGCGAGTATTATCCCTATGGCACAGCATTAAGATTCAGCGCAGCTAGCCACCATCAGGGGTTTGGCCATTAAGTTATGACTAAGTTTTTAACATGACTTTCCCGAATATTTCAAGCAACTTTTGTTGTCACTTCCACACCCCTTATAGAGCCTGCCATAATGCGTTACCCCTGGAAGCAAAAAAAGCATCGAAAATGTTGTTTGAACGTCTGCCTCGGTTCCCCAATGCCCTTTCTTTTTACCTGACATAATGGCACTTATAAACAGAAGGGTCAGCAAAGTATCCCCACCCACCCACCTAACTACGTAACGGTGCTAAGCATTGTTCAACGGTACCCGCTATATTAACGCTTAATTATGAAATGAAAACAAGGCAGATGGGGTCGTCCCATTGAAACCAATTAGACAAAAACCGAAATATGGCGTAGTCGGTCAGTCAGGCACACATTTTAAATATTGTATTGCCTGGCGATTATGCTTATGAGCGCAGTCTAGGAATTTGGTAATGAATGTATACTCTCTCGCCTACAAATATCGCCCAAAATTCGGTTACCCTGCATAAGTAGGCTATGTGTCACAAGAATTTGAAGGGCAACAGAAAAAGGGATGGGAAGGAATTCATACATGTAAGTTTTAAGCAACGGTTATTCCACCCCAGTTTGTCCATTGGTTCTAGTATCCTGCATCACAGATATTAATATTTATGCAACATTCTCAAGAGGGCAAATTGGCTCGACTTATTTCAATTTTCACTTCCACATTCGTTTATTCAAGACGAATAGAATCGTACAAAAGGCTCCAGCTTATCTAATTGCATGTTCTGGCATTTCTTTAAAAATCACCATAACACGGAAATAATCACCATGGAATTTTCGAAAGCACTTTTGTCGGGGTGCGAAGTTGTTTCTGTGGTACATGCGTTTCATATGGTACATGTAAATATTGCAATATGCGTTGATGGAACCCAATATTGTAATACGCGTTGATGGAAAACTTAGATGGCTAGACCGATACAGTATTCAATATTGACATTTTGACTAATTAATAAACAGTGCGAACTAGTCTGTACATTTTCACTGCCCAATTTGTAAGTGGATTTATGCGTACTTTCTACCGCGTTCGGACTTGAATATGGCATTGAATGACATTTTTATGCAAAGAGATAAAATCAACATATTTTTCATAATGGGGCAGGCACTTAGCGTGAATAAGTAAAAAGCTATTTTGCTGTTAGTCACGTTGTATCCAAACACGTACATGTACGTTTCAAGTTTGTGTATAGTCGCAAGTGAGAAGTCACACATGTTCGTCTTTTATATTCAAAATTCTTGGCATTTCTTCCAAGTCGTTGTTTGCGTCAGCATTTCATCGCAATGACAAAAGCCTGATAAATATACGAAATTGCCAGCATTGTTTTCTTGTGAAGAAAGCATTCAGAAAAAATGCTTTCGCTTTGCTACATGAAATGTCACTAAATCCGGTTAAGACTTGGCTTTATACACATGCATGCAAGTTTCCCCAGCGATGACATTTTCAACTTCCCTGACGTTTCCCTGACTTTTTAGGTTTTAAAATAAATTTCGCTGACCACCCTGGTCATTGAAAATGCAAAAATATGCCATGCCAATGTAAGGAATACTATATTTATTGCTTATTATACTGTATATAAACAGGAGCTACACGTAGAACATATTTCATTATGAAGCAGATTTGTTAAATCTCCCTGACTTTTCCAATGTCCCTGTTATTTCCAGGTTTTCTAGCACATGTAAATACAAGTACATTTGGTGTGTGCAAAACATACCAGACAAAATTCAAAAGGATGCACCTCATTGTCATCTCTTCATTTTTGCGCTTACCAACAACTAGCTATGCAAAATCTGTTATTGATTTGTTGAATTTCCCTGACTTTTTGAAAGTAAATAAATTTTCCCTGACTTTTCTAGACCGCTTCAATTTCCCTGAAATTTCCAGGTTTTCCACGTCTAGGAAACTGTACAGCATTTGAGATAGCAACACTATATGGAATTTTATTAATAACTTGTGAAATCCTGAGCTTTTCAAACAGAACGCAATCAGAAAATTGCTAAAATACACTTCGCCCTTAACAAGGTTTAATGGATCGTTACAAGAAGAGACGCCTCGATCGTTCCAACAGTGTTACAGTGACATTGGCACTGGCAATTTATGAAGGAAATCGCACGTAAAAATCAGTTTCTTAATTAAATGGCACTCCGGTTAATGGCATAATGCGAGTGGGTCATGCACCTTAGCACACGAGCCACAACCAACAGAACCGGAAAGAGAAATCTGGGAAAGAGTAAGAGCAGAAAACCACTCAGCAGAAGCTGATGCTGCTTCAAGCCCAAAGCACAATGAACCAAAAATCGATACCAGCCTAGGGTTTTACGATTACAGGCGGGCCAGCTCTCAAAGATTTGCACACCATATTCGCTGAATCCGAAAAAAAAACGCCTTTTATGTTGGAGTTTTCCAAGGGGCAAAATCGATAAGAAATCTCCGACAAACATTCATCTTGACGGAGGATTAAGAGGAGAAACAGCAAGAGGCAAGCCACCATGCAGCGATGTTGTTATAGGGAAATTTTGGTCAGCAAAAACTGGCTGAATGATTATCCCAAGCAAAGCTTGCAATCTGAGGTGAGCAAGTGATGAACCCTTGCAATATTATCTGCAAAAAGCAAGGGTTGATGAGAAATTTCATCTTGGCATTTCTTCGGAAAAAACCTATTTGTTTCTCAAATCTGCCAATTCCGGAAATAAAAGCATTCGTTTTTTGGCAAAATAAATTTACAGAACGTCAAAGATGATGCTCATAGTTACAAATGTACAATAATGTACAACTGCAAATCTAGCTAAGGTAACAAATTAACCCAAAGCAAAGCTAGACGTATGGGAAAACGCTAAGGCGAGATGAGCAGAATTCAGGAAGAAACACTGCACAAGTACTTGGGAAGTTGTTTTTCCAAATACAACAAATAAATAATAACAAAATAAAAATAAAACAGACTCCAGGTCTTTCAAAAATAAATGCTTATTTTCTTTAACCTCACTGAGTGTTATTTCAGCCCCGATTTACTGCAGCGTCGGAGTAATAAGGAAACCAGAAAATTTGTAGAAAATTCAATCATAAGACGATTGGATTTTTTCTCGCAGTCGGAATTCACAATAAAGGAAAATCAAGTGAAAATAGAAAATTGCACGATTTTCTAGTGATTCCTATCTAGCAAGAGCGTGATGGTTGTGCGCAGAAAAATCTCAAATAAACGTCCTTAGACAAACATTTTCAGTTCAATCTAGATTCTTGTCCACAACACTAAAGGTGATCCTGTTGTGTTTTCATCGCAAAGTTCGACCATGGCAATGTTTTTTTCAGCAAAAGTGACATTTTTCGTGTAATTCCACCGTGCTTTCCATGCTTTTCACAACGATTTCATTAATTTTGGCGAAAATCCTTCATAGCTTAAAGCATTGTATTCTGACTGTTTTCAAATGCATTATGGTAAAAGTAGAGCAAGTAACCTCACCAGCATTCATATAACTAGGTTCAAGTCACGCATTCATATACATGTCTATGCCCATAAATCCAGTAGAATAAATAGAAATAAACGCTCTTAACATGGTTTAACGTAGAATAAGACCGACCGACTTTACTTGCTAATTAAAATCGTTGCCCTTATAAATACGTGATACGACATTCGCATCTATTGAAACATTTCCTTTCAGCGAAGTGAAATATCAATAAAAGCTCGAGGTGTGAAAACATAACTGTTCCTATTCTAAGTCGTGGTGAAGCACATTGAAACCCCATTTGCTCCACATTTATAGACAAATAAATAGGCCCACATGCGTTATTCGTGATATATAAATTATTACTTTCATAAAGCACGAACCCAGTTTCAAGGTTTTATTAACAAGTTAGTAACCCTATCAACAAAATATTTAAAAGGTCACGCCTAACTTGGAACATGTGTTATTAAATAAACTGAAGGGTGTACAGCAAAATAACTGTTTCGTACCTCCTCAAAAATCTTATTTAAAAACAGACATGCCCTTCTGCAAACGCAATTTAAATCTCGATTGCTACGTATCCTTCAATTGAAAATGGGATTTCCATCCAATTTGTACAGTGGTCCAAGTCGTTCTGCTAATGGTGTCAAATGTCGACGAAAATGTGCATCTTTTTAATAATAACAGTAAACCGTCGTTGAAATATAACCTCATTTCCTTGAAGAAAAAAACAGCCAATCAAAATGTTAACAATTACTTATCCACATGTATTCTTTGAAAACATTCAATCCAGTTATTTGGTTTTGAATGATTTCCTTAAAAAAATACACTTTGAATTCCATAAACAAATACATGTACGTTTAGTTTCAGTATGACATTCCATTTAGCCATTTGCCATGTCGAATTCATCATTCAACTAGCATTGATTGTCATCAATTTGACAATGCAGCCATTTTAAAAAATAATGCCAAGCTGTATCCATTGCCTTATAATTCATTTCCATTTTCTAAAAACCCACTGCTTGTCTTCTTGGCAATTGTACGTCGGACTTGAATATTAATGGAAAGGTTCTGTTTGTTGTCACTGCAATTTTATTGGGGACGTTCTATTTTAGTACTCCAGATTATTCGCTTTGAGTGTCTCGAAAAACGCCCTTAACTTCCAGCATTAATATTAATAACAGAGACGTTTAATCGCAAATGCGCCAATTACATCGATAAATGCCGTGCCCAAAGATGACAATTCCGATCCAGCGCCCCCTATCACTAGAGTGGAGCTTTTTCTATCTCCAGTGATTTTCGTTGTTCAAAAGCAAATGCAAATAAAAATAACATCATAAAGTGCAAGTACCCCACCCATGCAAGGGCGGGCTGCCATAGTTATTATGCATTTGCATAAACACTGCATGTTCGCACATGCACATAAGTGAATGTAGGTCTTCTACCTTACAGAGTCACCGCATAATAATATGTTTAATCATAACTTGTTCACCTCGAATAGTAAAAGCCAAGGTTAACATCGTTCCTAAAAATGGAGTAAGAGTGGCCAATCAGGCGCCGTGATCAGAGGGAGTTCGAAAGCAAAGGCAACGATATTCATTCGATCAGATGATAACAACATCATCGAGTAATAAACGGAGTAAATAAGAAAAGAGAGATGGGAATATTATCAGAAACTGAAAACATGGGGAAGAAAAACTTTGCTTCTGTGTGTCCATTTGCGAAATGATAAAGAACGAATTCGTATACAAATTCATTTAAAAAATATGAGGGAAATTATGCTATCCCATTGTCTGTGTTTAGCAGTGGCCTCACTTTTAATGAGTTGTGAACTACGGGCGCTAAAACATTTTTCTTTGTATGCTTATTTCGGTAATGAATTTTAAAAAGCAGTTACCGCTTAATGCACTGCTGAAAATGTTTTCAATTCCCTTGGCAAATACATTTTAATGCACACATACATGTACATGTAAGAAATGGTGTAGTTTGGATATGTTTTAGTGTAGTCCCTGCTCAAAATGTGCACAGAATATTCATAATTCAACCCTACTTGTCGAATATTCTAGACTGCACCTGTCCTAGCCGTCAGAATTAATCTTTATTATTACTTTTTGTGTGTGTTAAACCCTTCCATAACTAAGCTAACCAGCCTATGAGCCTTTCGGGTAAGCCCTCTTTTTCATATTGCATATGCAGCAGCAGGGATTATACAATTGTACTACTGCAATGTACGCCCTGTATTTTTTTTTCGATGTGGACACGCTAACTTTAAGATTGTCATCACATTTGCGCACATGAAAAAATAAACATCAAGTTTCTAACCATCAAATATTTTCATAATTTTATCATTATTTTGCGTCAGGAACCAGGCACCAGGCACAACTGCAATGCCTGTTTATACAGTAGTAATTTTGTATTCCATTGGATCTCAGAAGAGCGTGATTGACTGACTTAGCTGAAACATTTAATCAAAGCAATACTTCAGTTGCCAAAATCGCGTATGCCTAAATGAGATAATCCTTGACGAAATAAATCCATAAAAATTTCCCCTCTCTGATAAATGATTACGAATCTTTCATAATGGATGCTACTTTATTCAACCCCCTTCCTTATTGTATATGCTATTAATTTAATGATAACATCCCATTCTCGTTTGAGCAGCCTCAAGTACATTCCTTGTCTGTAAAAATTCGACTTAAAGTATGAAAAATTAAATTCCCAAATTGGAACAAAAACAACGAAGCAATTAAAATTATTTAAAAAACAACATTTTTTTGCAACTTATTAACCAGTAAAAAGAAAATAAACAATGAAAATGGCAACGCTCTGTAAATGGGAGAAAAACTGAAAGTACTGCATTCTACCACGATGGGATTGTTATCCAAAAAAAGTAATGCACTGCCCACCTGCACTATTTTTCCAGCTTCTTTCCTTTTCTGTAAATGTTTCAATGTCACGACATGCAAGGACAATGGTGTAGAGATGATGAAAAAATACAAAGGAAAAATGCAAATATTACTTTTCATATGCGACCTATTCAGAGCGAACAGACTGAGATCATAAATTCATACTTTAGATGGCACTGGGTCATAAAATCCTATTGCTGAGAGGTCAGGCGATGTCAGTGTATTATTATGGTTATTATCATAACAATTCAAGATTTCTCCAAACTGTGTCTCCAGGTAAATAACACATGTACTAGTAAAAATGGTGGATTCCATCTTCGTGTTTTGCATAATGGCTGCACTATGCTTGGGGGAGACTGTTTTGTACAGTACATTGCATTTTGCATTAGGTTCGTTGCTCGAAAATGGCAAATTCATTTCAATTCAGCAAAATATCCGAATAAAACCAAAAATACATGTAAGTCAAAATCCTCAGCGTATCTTATCGAAGAACATTCGACTTACTTTTCAATTACTTGTGGGATTTCCTCTACGCAACAACAATAACCACAAATCGGTTTTTGACACACCCTGAGCAAGGTGTGATTTACCCCATATTATTATGCATAATTTTCATAACTCATTCCCAGTCATGTAGTGAAAATGAAGGCTGTACTTGAGGCAGCCGCCTCTCCTTCGTTCCACATTGTAAAGCCACATTTATCCAAAAATAAAACATGACCAAGAAAAGTGCACCCTGGCTGCTGGTCTTGATTCTACGACTTTATCAGATGGAAATTTGTCAAAATCATTGCCAAGGAGCCAATAAAATTCTACCAACGTGCATGCATATGGGTCAAGACAAATATCACAAAGGAAAAAAAATTGAAATCGGAAGATTTATTGGACATCTCCTCCGTAGGTTTCCCGTCATAAATCCGGAGCATGCTGGGACAGCAGGAAATCCTTGAATTTCTTACCACATTTTCGTCAATTTCGTAATATCCAATTGTTTTAGGTAAATCTAACACAATGGAAAATTCGGCTACTGTCCAGACTGCTAACGACTGAGCCCAAAAAGGGCCATCCATTAAGCTTGTCAAGAGATGCTGCTGACTTGAAAAGTTAAAAAAAATTACCATCCAAAATTTGATCTGACATTACGTGGGTTAGTCTGCAGACCAATTTACCAGCGCCAAAGCACAACAAAAGACTAACACTCCCAGTTGAGCCTTGGCCTATTTTGTAAATTATTGCTTCCAAATAAGAATCAAATGCACGTTATATTTTAATATAAAAAAGTGCGGATGATGGTGTGGGTGTAGAACAATGGCGAATAAAATACGCGTAGTTCGGAAGCCGGCAAAATTTAACGCTGACCATTGTCCTTCCTTCCATGATTAATAGCGGGCTCAACTTATCATGCAGAAATCTAGTTTAAAACCCCACCAAGATCACGTTTTATTGGCTCTGTTCAATTGGCATTCTTAAAAAGTATACGTCCATTACAGACAGCTGAAACTACCTTAAAATGCAAATTAACATTTGACGCGTCATGGTCAATATGACGTAGATAAACTACTCGTTATTTCGATATATAGAAAACTTTGCTTAAAACCAGATATCAAACACAAAAATTTGGAGCCGGCGCCGGTGGTCGAGTGGTAGCGCACTGGCTTCTCGACCCAAGTGTTGCGGGTTCGCAACCCGGCCGAGGTCG
>JAQGAF010002906.1:0-19928 GCA_034687865.1 Kryphioiulus occultus
GGGAGGGGGTCATTTCACCGACGTATAGAATAAATCACAGCAAACAAGAAAGCAAAATGACTGAAATATATTAAACTATAATTTAGAAAACAAGGCCCGTACTACCAATTTTGAATTATTAGTACATTTTTGAAATTGTTCGTAAATGGGTAAAAACAAGCTTCCTGAAATCAATGTAACCAGAAGGCTGAGAGCAAAGCCCATGCTGTAAATTTGGAGCTATTTTTTAATTTTTACAAAATGGGAAAATGCGGTTTTTGTTGCCTCTGAAGAAATGGGTGAAAATAGTTTTACTGTGTAATTTAAAAAGGGTATTTTCGAATATTTGATCATACAGACTTTGAGAATAAATTATATAAATAAGAAATCAAAATGGATGCAATCAATGAAACCATAATTAAGAAAACAAGGCTCGCACTGTAAATTTTGAACTATTAATGATTTGATTTTTAATTTTTCATCAATGGGTAAATGCAAACTGTCTAAAATCAATGAAACCAGAATTCAGAGAGAAAAAGCCTATGCTATCAATTCTGAATTATTCCTAAATTTGTTTTTAGTGGAAAAATGCGCTTTTCATAGCCTTTGCAGAAATGGGTGAAAATACTTGTTCCATGTCATTTAAATGGGTATTTCCGAACTTTTGGCCCTGCATGCTTTGGTACCGTCCCAATTCGACATTATAAATGCAAAATCCAGTCAAATGCAACATCAGGAAGGGATGGGCCTCTTTTGACACATCGCACAAAAACTGACTCAAAAACTTGGTGATGCTAATCTGCCCAAAACTGGTCCCAGAATAAAGGGTAGGGTTTGAATGGATGGTCGAAAATAAATAGGAAGTGATCGAAACACGGGAGATTACCAGCAATAGGTTTTCGGCGCAATGGCAGAATGAGGCTTACTAATAAAGCGAGTTATCGCCAATCCGTTGATTGTCACAGTTAACCCTGTTGTCACTTTTATGACTTCAGAAATAGGCATTGCAAAGATAGGAAGGGAAAGCGAGGGGAGGGAAAAACGTCGACTTTTTTGTTAGATAAGCCATAGGAGTGATTGTATTACTGAATCTTGGTTAGATTTCCGGGCTTAAGTTTTGTTCCGTTTCAATTCCCTTTTCACTCCATCCGTTAAAAGTTAGTCCTTTGTGTTACAATTCCCATTCTCCCTCAGAACAGCAGGCCTATGCGTCCCATACAGAGATAAACCAAGCGGCAAAATCCGCTTAGTGGGTCCGCCTTGGAATTGCCATGCTTTGACCACAACGATGAAACTGTCCGCATCATCCAAGTTTCTTCCAGGACGGCTACTGTCTTCAACTTTCTGACATTTCAAGCCCAATTCTGATACTGATTCCAATCATGAAGTTTAGCTCTAACCTTGATTTGGATTTGAGGTAAGGATTTCAGTGATGTATTCGGGTTACTATTTTTGATTTAAAAAAAGTTGGAAGCTGGATTTCGTTGTTGGATTTATGGTAGGCCGCATGAGTACATTTAGTCTGCATTTCAGCGATTTTATATATTTCAGCATCTTTGTAACGACCGAATTCTTGTTAAATTGACTAGAATCTTTCCAATTTCTGTAAAGATAAAACTACTCATAAACCGGCTTGTGGATCAACTAAGTAATAAAAATAACTTCGGGGTAAATAGAGGGCATATTTTTTGACTGTCGTGCCATAAACGGCTCCACTGAAACCATCCATTGAAGTCAGGATGACCCTTTCAGAGTTGTTGTTTTAAATCCTTTACCCAAAGTTCAAGGAATAG
Source organism: Kryphioiulus occultus (assembly GCA_034687865.1). Classification (NCBI taxonomy): domain Eukaryota; kingdom Metazoa; phylum Arthropoda; class Diplopoda; order Julida; family Julidae; genus Kryphioiulus; species Kryphioiulus occultus. The sequence continues at coordinate 1,773 of JAQGAF010002906.1, forward strand.
TTCAAGCACATTAGAAATCATAGATTCAGTTGTTATTTGCTTACATCCTAAAATTCACGTTAAATATTTCTGGTCATCAAGAGTATTTTGGCCATGGAAGTGGCCCGTAAAGTTCGTCCTGAAATAAGGGATTTTCCCTACATTCAGAGACACACTAAGCGGATTGCAGGGTCGGTACAGAGCTGTGCATTGGCAAGTTTCTAAAATGGTTTCCCCACAATAAGAGATATCAGAGTGAGAGGCAAAGCGTCACTCTTATCGCTGGAAAGTATGAGGGAGAATTTCGTTATCAGTATTGGCCTCAACAAAAAAAATCCGTCTGCTTGATTTTCATTCTTACAACGGAACGAAGATAACAATCCTCAGTTGGCGAAATTGAAGAGAAAGTAAGAGAGGAAAAAAAACACTCAGGCTGACAAAAACTGCCGAAATCGGCTAAAAAAGGAAGAGGTATAGCTCGTACAACGTGGGCATTTTAAGCGGGGCTTTGGTCTAATTTGGCAAAACACGATGTGCTCCCACGCATTTTAATATCGATTTACCAAACGTGTTGAACTAATCTATTGGTTTTAAGTCAGTCACTTGCTTGATACTTTTAAAGGTGTTGCAGCTGTCATGTTCAGTCTCATGATGTTATCCGAAAACTTTGAATTATTAACATTTTTTACTAAAAATTGAGCCTCAACATGTAAAAATAACATATCAATTAGTAATCCTTTTTAGAATCGAGAAAATATTTGTTAGGCAGTCAGGGAATTTTCCGTGGAATATGAATTCCCGATTACTAAATTAGGGAAAATTACAAGTCTGGCAAGTTTATGGACATTTGCAGCAAAAATTCGTTTCCATTAATTGTGAAAAGAACATCTCAATTAGTGTTTACGTTTTAGAAATGAACAAATATGTGTAAGGCAATCATGAAATTCTACATGGAATAGAAAAACAAATGTTCGTGTATTAAACATGTAAAAACTGCAAGTCTGGCATGCTTATGGACATTTTCAACATAGTCGCTTCCATTAATTTAAAAAAAAACATATCGAATACAAGGTTTACTTTGAGAATCGAGAACGTTGCCGATAGGCAATCAGGGATTGTTTCAATGGAATACAGAAAAAGCCTTTGAATTTTATTTAATATTTAAAACTAACATACTCGTGTAACCTCGCTTGACAAGCCTATGGGCATTTGTGAAAAAATCAGTTTGTGGACTCTAAAAAGCTGCAAAAACTACACATTTTTGTAATATAAAAAATGCGATTTTTTTTTCCAAAATAAAAAAATTGTGAAAACTACACGTTTGGAAAGTTTATGGACATTTGCAACAAAAAGTCGTTTCCATTAATTGTGAAAATAAACTGTAGAATACAAGGTTTACTTTTAAGAATCGAGCAAGCATTTGTTAGGCAATCAGGGAAATTTCAATTGAACACGAAAGAAACATTTTTGAAAAAAATCATTTTTTAATATTTGAAAACTACCATTAACCTCGATTTGTACATGTATGGCTCTGTAACAAGAAGTAGCTTGCGGGCTTTAAAAAGCTGCACTGGGAATACGGCCTTTGATGGTAAATAATACAGGTCGTTTTCTATCATTTTCAACAAAAATATCTTTTGGAAACTCCTAAAGCTGGTCTGGGAATATCGGATTGCTAAATAATAAATGCGTTTTTTCCCTCAAATCATACATCCTGTGCACAAAAAACGCTTTTTTGGAAAATGAGGTTTATTATTTTGACAATCGTGTTGGTTTTCCAGAAAAAAACAGTCCATTTATTGTTGCTCTCAAAACGGTATTTAATGTACAATTAGATTTCTGTCCTCACGAAACCCAGGCTTGAGCTTGGCAACTTGACCATCAAGAATCTACAGACTGACCAAAGATCCCCTCATGGCTATCGCAGACCATTAATTTCGATGCTTTGTCTGGTAACAAGTGTCATCGTGATTTGACTGCAATACAGCACGTGGCGGCATCAATTTGATTTTTCAATAAAACGTTGATTTTGGTTTTCCTCGGCCTATGTTCCAAGACATCCAATTTTCTGGCTTTCAATTCGATAAATTCCTTTTCGTTCATTTATTTAACTTTTCAATGCTTCTGTCAGGGCGGCAATTGAATGAGTGCCGTTCAACAATGCCTCGGCTTGCCACTCTTTGAGTTTGCAGAAATAAAAAAATATTTTAAATTCTTGGAATTTTTATATCAAGATCTTGCTCTGACAATGTGGTCTTTTTCAAAATGGTAGCAAAGATCTTGTCGCTGTTAAGGGGGTAGGGTGGGGGAGGTATGATTGCTAGTTTTGGAAGACTGCAGTTGAACCCCCCAAGGTGGGCACTGAGACAACCACCAAAAGTCGGTTTGAAAAATGACATCAAATTATAGATGCCAAGCCCATTAGGTGCTCAAAATCCAACAAAATGACCAATAAGTATACGTGGGGATAACGGTCTAGTGCTCACTTCGATGGCTAATTATTATAATTTGGAAAGATAAAGTTCAATGGATCACCAAGTGACCATCAGGGATACAGAACCATCGTCTCCAAGTACCAAGAAGAAAACTTGCTTAGAGTTCACCATTGAATATCTAGCAAAGTTATAATGTGGATGAAGAATTGCTCAATAATGTTGGACAAAGTTGTCCAAAAGCCAATCACAGGGTGTCACTGCATTTGGTATTGCAAATGCCATGACTTTTCAATGACATCAAATATTTTTCTATACCTATTAGAATCTTGGACCGTTCAGTTTCAAATGTAGTCACTAAATAGTGAATTTCAGAAACATTCTCTACCTCAATGATGACATGATTATTGGCCAAAACAAGGCCGTAGGCGATTTATTTTGCGAAAATGGGTGACTGATGATGAATTTTAACCCAAACATTTATATTGTGAATCAATCAAAGGCAAACATTCCATGACTTTTCAATGACATCAACTATTTGCTATGCCTATTAGAAATTGGGACCGTTCAAGTTTCAAATGTCATCACTAAATAGTGAATTTCAGAAACATTCACTACCTCGGTGATGACAACATTATTGGCCAAAACAAGGCCGAAGGCGAATTAATGATGTCACAAATAATTTTTACTCAAATTTTATTTTGTGAATTAGCCAAAGCACCAATTCCATGACCCTGACTTAAATATCATGCGTTTTCCATGACTTCATGCCCTGAATATTATTTCATCATTTTTCAATGACTTTCAAGACCGGTAGACACCCTGAATCAGAGATTTGTGGAATGCCAAGCATGTATGCTGCGCCATCAACAGAAAAGAAACATATTTTGCCAAATTATGTCATCAGGGACACTGGCACCAACTGATTAGATGCAAGGTGACTGATGTCCAGGGACCAAAACATACAAAACAGTAGCCTGCCCCAAAGTGGGTGCCCAAAATTGGAGGTCCCACTGCAAGGAGGGCATTTCTCCCTTTCCAGGCGTTATTCGTTGTTGTCTCATGGCTGTCACTAGCAGGAGGCGCACACACGTACATCATTTGTCATCTTTTGCGGCCTTCCTTAAATCGATTTTTGGGACACTCTTTTGTAACACTCCATTTCATACACTTTTTGAATTTTGCTGCTTCTAACAGCCACGCATTAGCATTGGAAGCAAGAATTGGGGAGAGGGATATGTGGGGGGTATGTGTTGCATGGAGGTCCCGGCGTCAGATGGCGCTAGGTATTCTTTTCAGCGATCTGTTTACATTTGCATGGAATTCAGAGTTCTCAGATGGGCATTTAGTGCGGTTATCATTGTGCATCCAAGCAGCATTTCGACTTAAATTAGTCATGAGCTGCTCATAGCATACTTAAAAGATTCACAAATGAAAGGAACAGCTTCTAAGGTCTACTGATCTTCACATGCAACTTATGCATTGACACAACTACATCATTCTGGAATGACAGTAATTTTTATACTGTCTAATGTATTTCTCATGAGCCACATTTAAGCAAACTAATAACTGTACTAATTATTTGGAACTACATTTGATTTGCTCACCCTGTGCTTGACAAATAATAATTTCCTAATTTTGGCAGACCATCAAAATATCAAAGAAATAAATATTTTTACAGTAAGAAATTTGAAGCTTCTGCTAGCTTACCATGGTCACAGTATGGATTCATGAGAAAACGTTTCGCCTTAATTTGTCTTCGACAGCCAAATCAATATGGATGCATAATTCAAAGTTAATTGATTAACTGTATTACACGTTTTAGTTTCACTTCTGTTTATGCAGTATTTATCGGTGTATTACATGTACATGTACATGCACGAGCTCGTGGATGCCTTAAATGTACAGTATTTAACTGTTAAAATAAGAGTAACTTTAAACTTGTGCCAACATTGCAGACATTTTCATTTCAAACATACTCCAATTTGGAAAATGAATTTCTATTAACTTTCCGAGCTGATTAAATACGCGAATCTTGTAGAATTGCCCTCATAGACTGACATGACCGGACATTTTCAGTTCATACCAGACCATCCCAGAAAGAAAAAGGAAGAACTTATTAAAAAGCAATTTTATGAATTTTTTATTTTGTGATATTTTACTTGGTTTCTAAACATAAGAAACAATGTTTGTTAAATCATTACTTAATAAAAAGTGCATGTATAAAAATGCACCATATCAAAATAACGAAACTCCTTCTAAATCAATAGCTTACCACTACTCTTATCCAGAATTAACATTTAGGGGCCCATGCGATATAACCACGTCATTGGAAATATATTAACATGGATCAAGGCAGTCTTAGACAAAAACACAGATAAACTGTAACAATGCATTTCGTAGCATCATTTTATTTACTTCCAGCATGCACACAATAACATTGCTATCTTCTTGCGTCGACCTTAAGAATTTGAAATAATAAAGCAGGCTGGGTTAAAAGTGAGGCTGAAAAGCCATTTGTCAAAGTAGGAGAAAACGCTCTCGGCTCACGACTTTTTTCAGTTTTGTTTAAAATTGACAACCATTTTTCGAATTAATGATGGGCTTGATATATGAATGGAATAGAAATGATGCAGTTTTAGAAGAATCGGAATCATTCATTGCTGCACTATCTTTATGGAGACGTGACATTTCCATGCGACCACTTTTAACCGTGATATAGTACTGTCTTTGACGGAAATAAAACTCGAGCATCTATCTTCGAAGTTGATCTAATTTATAATATAAGGGAATTAAGGAATCAAGTTGAAAATACTGGCAACGACGATCTCTATATCACGATTACTGACGTCAAACTGGGAGTGCATTTCTGCAAAATTCATGTATGGCAAGCAGCTCGAAAAGTTAATTGAAATTCAAGTTTCTCATTGGGCCCAGTGTATTCGACCAACTGAAGTTGGCCATTGAATTGGTGGACACGATAAATAAGTGCATTAGATAAATAACCGTTTATCTTCTTGTTTCTCGAAGCACATCTACTCAGTGTACACTCTTCAACCAATTCGAGGTCCACACGAGAGAAATCCATTTTTATTAGAAAGTGAATCTGAGGGTGTTTCCAGAAAGTGATTATCCCCATATTCTCTAACTTACATATTTCTTAACCGCCAAAACCTAATCAAACAGTGCAATTTCTGATTTAGCTGCCCCCAACCGCCAGGCAATCTATGCCAGCCAACGAGCCGTTAGGAGAAGCCCATTTCCTTATAATGTTCATGCTGGAGCAGGGGTTACACCGAAATAACCCCTAACTTTTATCTAATCTGGGGAACCAAAGGTTGGTTAAATATACGTGCATTCTTACAGTACTTTATAGATCAAGAACTGGGGAACCAAAGTTGGTTAAATATACGTGCATTCTTACAGTACTTTATAGATCAAGAATTTTTTTCTTAACTTTTTTCTAATCTGGGGAACCAAAGGTTGGTTAAATATACGTGCATTCTTACAGTACTTTATAGATCAAGAATTCCGGGATAGCTCCATGTTTGGTTAGGATTAAATCCACGCATTGCTTGATTAAGCAAAAAAGGCTATGGCAATGAAAGAACGTCGAATTAACAAAGCAGACACTGATCAAGGATGGGATTTGAGACTTGTACAAAAAATCGACTTCGTGAATTGCGTTTGGAATTTCTGATAAATAGCCACAGGGCAACTATCATTTCAGTGCAATGGCAGCATAGAACGTATCCGAACAAACATGGCGGATTTATCGAACCTTCCCAAGTGCCAATATGTATTCTTACCGACTCTTATTTCTGAATAACAAACTTAAGATGCAAAAAAGGTGCGCGTTCAATCAAAAGGTTTTGGGACATGACCGGCATCATTATATCACAACCATTACAATTCACACGGCACATGCATTATAGCCATGTTTTATAGCAAAAATGATTTGATAAATAATGGACGATACCAAGTCGTCCACGTTTTTCGTACATGTACATGTATATACTGATGGAACGTTTCGTGCATGAAGAACCCAAACGTAATAAAAAGTACAGGGTGATCATACAGGGCCAACCTCATTACACAAAAGAATTTTAAAAACCTGTTACAGTGGACTCCGCTTAATGAGATCACATTGGGCTCAGGCTAATTTGATAACAAAAACCGTATGATTCTAACATCCGAATGAAGAGAAAAAGCGATCGTTATTTAATTTTAATTCTTATGTACATATTCAGCCCATAATTTCACTTTACATAACTATTTAAGCTAAAACGATCACTTAAATTGGTTTGATTACAATTTTTCTATCCAATTTCGTTAATTAAATTCTCATTTTCATACATATACATTGTATTTTAAAAATCAATTGATTTATGCTGCATACCTAGTTAAACTTATTATCGGGGATGCTTTTGGAATAATTTCGACAATGAATATCGAAAATTTGAAAGAATATTCCATGACATTTTCGACATTTTATTCCAAAACTTCTCATTCTTCGTATTTTATTCCAAAACTTCTTATTCCTCGTATTTTATTCCAATATTTCTCATTCCGCGGGTTTGACGAATCTTCTGTAAGGGAAAATGGCAACAATACGCGAACTGTTGATTAACTTAACCGATGATTTTTCTGTGTATATGTATACGAGCTTTCGTAACTTTTCGATGTCGATAACAATAAACGAATGACAACAATTGGTGAAAAAGTTTAAAAATCATTATTGTAATGAGGATAGGTATAATCATAGGTATAACTTAGTTACAAATTCTTTTCAGTCCAACTAAGACACTAAATCAGCAGGAAGTTGATTGGCACATCATCACCCATAGTTATTTTGGGCCAATAGACCATTACCATGCCTTATAGTCCTGCATCTGATCTCGTGCAGTAAAACTTTCCCAATTTGTTCATTCCCATCGTCTACCATTCTCATAAGTTCGTTTGCTAAGAAAAAAGACTAATAAGCGTCATACGGTATAACTAATGTGGAACGCTGTCCGCAGAATATAAATCCAGCGTGGAGCGATTCCCATTTTCATTTGATCTCTGGTAAAAAACTCCGCGATTTTTCAAAAGGCACCTTATTTTTGCTCCGAAATGGGCCATTATTTTCCGCTCGCTCAATCATGCCCGAAGATAGCATCAAATAAATTTACACTCTCCGTATGGGCCATAATGCGAACTTTTGAATTTATACGCCATCGAAATGAGAATAAAATTATGTAAAGCCATCCAATCATTGGTCCACTAAGCCCGTGTTTAGTATGGCGAGGAATAAAGGGGGGTTAGGGCAATTTAACGAGCGTAATATTTTTGCAGAAGTTTGATGATCCAAACTTTAAAAGCGTTATTCATTTGAGCGTAGATGGTACGGGGAAAAGCTTCACTCGACTTCAATCTCGAAGTTAAATCAAAAATCCATGGCTGTGCCCGGTCCTAAATCTGCTCGTTTATCTCTCCACTGCAATGAACCTGCAGCAATGTGGATACGTGGTTGTGCATTTACAAACCTAAGTTAATGTAGCAGAAACTGGGCCTTAAATGAGTCATGAGAGGACCCCGGCGTGATTTATAGATAATGTCGAATGCATTATAAAAACAGAAAGAAGCCGAAGCAGATTTATACGGGAAAGGCCGATCCAGCAGGAAACAGATGGCGGTGACGTCGAAAACAGTAAAAGCATTTAATCAGGAACCTTAGTGGCGCTGAAAAGCCAAGGTGTTGTCGCAGCGCTCATGCTAAAATAAGCTGTTGCAGAAACTGCAATTAAACCCAAAGAGGGGATCAACTGCCCAATTAATACACGCCTAGAACAGCCTTGCTGTCCAATCTACAGGGTGGATCACGAGTCTTCCGCCAATTTGTTATGTTTGTATGAACCAGAATCCTCAAAAAATGTGTACGCGAGTGAAGAATTGTCAGACACTTTGTCTACATGTAATATTACCTGCTGAGCAAGTAAGTTCTAGTGCAAGACCATAACAAGTGACTGTTCAGCTATTACTGTATTTTAGTAACGCAAAAGCGCGCTGAAAAAACCTACAACAGGCTAAATGCTTTCCATAACTGTATTACAAATAATGGGTTTTGACCCAAATGTTTAGTAAAAAACTGACGACTCCCAATTTGGTTAACCCCACTCACCTCATGGCAGTTTTGGATATTGTTGGTTAATGATCTATAAACTTCAAAAATAAAAATCACAAATAAATTAAAAATAACTGTTGGGTGGTTTTCAACTCTACACTGCACCAAAAATCAAAAATCGTAAATCTTAGTGACAAAAAAGCATATTGAAGAAACACACAACAGGCCAAATGCTTTTCATAACTGTACGAGAAATAATGACGATTCACAATTTAGTTAACCCCAGTCACCCTGTCATCATCTAGACTCCCCCAAATACGACGACGTAATACTTGAACGTCCCCTAAGTGATACGGACTTCTCCGTTACGAATCAAATCAAGTTTGCTGCCAACTTAACCAAAGGGCCAAGCTTTAAACGAAACCATTATTCCTCATAACATTGTGTCGATTTAATCATGCGAGTAGCAAATTGCCTCTTAGTTAGGCAATCACTGCATTCAGTGTTGCTATGCGTGTTTGCCCCTTATTTTCACCCAGGAAGCTTGCCTAACCACTGAGTAATCAATACAAGGTTATCACTGGTACCAACAAAATTAACGAGAAAACTATAAATGAAACGATAACCCCTCATGATATAGTGGATGACCTTAATAGTCTTGAGCCTAGCAAATTTAATAACTAACTGCCCTTAAGTTAGGTAACCACTGCATTCAGATGTGCTAATGTATATGTGTTTGTCAATTGTTTTTACCCGTGCAGCTTGGCCTAACCAGCGCAATATTACAAATAAAACAATTATTCCTCATAATATTATGGATGACACCAATAGCCTTGAACGTAACAAATTTAAAAATTAACTGCCCCTTAAAGCGAAGCAAATTTTATAACTTCCCCATTAGTTAGGCAATCACTGCATACAGCTTTGCTATGCATGTTTGCCTCTTTTCTAACCCACGATGCTGACCTGAATAGGGTTATCCTACCTCTCGTGGAAAATACTTCGAAATATGCCCTGGTTAGTCATACACATGCATTCGATAGACGCACTGACCATCCCTTTTTGTGGACCATCCTTCATTTGGCAATCAACAACTGTTTCCGATCTGCAAAAACCGCTCATCCATTGTTTCATTTGCATCCAGTAGCATGCTAAGTCAGGAAGCCGAGCCCTTATCGAAGCAACACAGGTAGCAATCAAGCATCTGAATTAAATATGGGCTGATTTGACGCGGAACCGAGCAAACAAAAGATAAAACTTGTTGCATTTCCCTCTCGATTTCGGCCGGTTGTTGCATGCGCTGGCCAGATATCATGCAAATGAGGCAGGGCCCTTTAATTATTGATGGCGTCCGCATTTAGTGCTCACGTAAACAGCGTTTAAGAGATAAACGAATCAAGTCCTATATTGAAATAAATGAATTTCGTTGCAATTACAACGGCTGGAATTGCACGCCATGCTGAAAATGCTGCACAATTCGCGTGCCCTGTGTTTATATCTAATTCCATTTTGACCAGAGCCCCCTGAGAATATTTATTAAGGGCCTTTCCGGGGGCGAGGGGGAGCCACCGTGGATAATCGCCTTTATTTAAAACTGTAGAACGTGGCCTTTGTTTCGTCTGGGGTTGACTGGAACGGCTAAGGGGTCCGAACAATGGCAGTAGTCTCTGCTAGGGGGCGCTCGAACAATGAAAAAATTACGTCATTTTCGGTCCTCCTTTCTCTCGTCGTTTCTGATTACCCTCGGCGTTTATCTTGGCCCAAAAAACCCTGCTGAATCAATCTCAATGCGTCTCCTACAGGCTATTTGCATCGTCCTATCGTTTTCATCTAATTGATGCCCCCCCATCCCCCCTGGAAAAAACTTGTATTTTCGGCTAAGTCAATGTTGCTGAAATCACGAAGCGCATTGTACAAAGGACGAACGAGTTTTTGTGTGAAACCAAAACAAAGACATGGTTCGACTAATTAGGGTGCAAAAGCTCTGGAAAAATGAACGGGGCTGGACATGCCAACAACAGAAGGAACCAAACAGGCCTAATTGACCAGATTTGCTCGTTTTTTTAGGCAAACTTCCCATTCGCTATATTACATGTAGCTGCCTACATGTACATGCAGGTCGCCAGGCAAAGTGTGCATGTTCAACTTATAGTTGCTGATCAATTAGAGTTGCTTAAGTTGGCATTTCAGCATCAAAACATGTGGGGTTTTGATTCCAAAATGGTAACTCAAAATTCCAGCAGTATTGCCCAACATGCAATTTTCGCTGTACTTCAGAATAGTCCCTGTTGCTGCCCGCCCCTGCACAGAGTCATAAACACTATGAGAAAGTGGGCTTCTCCTAACGGCTCATAGGCTGACAATGTCTGCATGCCAAAATAACTTTCCTTTTAGGTTAGGTTAGGTTAAACATCAAAGGAAATCAACAAAAAACAACATCAAAAGAATAAATAGCGATAGCTAAAACAGGTAACATTCCTGCCTAAGCTTACTAGACAAGTGGGGTTGAAATATCCATATTTTGTGCTCATTTACAGGGACTATACTGTAGTACATTTACAGTATATCATATCCGTAATTTCATTTGTGGAGGAACTGTGAACAGGGTGACTAGCCGAAGCTTGAATCCAATTTTATTTTTAATCATGCTTTTTATGGATCTAATACCAATTTCAAATAAAACCTCTTTTAAAAACCATGGAGTCATTAATCTATTTGCATACAGTATGTATGTTCCTTTTAAAAATTGTAATGTATCCAATGCAAATAAAACTCGTGATACAAACATGATATTCTGGTCCCTGAATAAAGTGAACCATAAAATTTCCAGACATTTCCAGACCAAATCAATTTGCATGACATTTCCAGGTTTTCCACGGTTGGTCACCCTGTGTCAAATAATCTCATATCAAATATTCTCACCCATAGAACAACAGCAATGAAATCGTGTGCTGTACATGAATAAAGTTGAGTGCTTTAGTAGTAAGCTAAAGTCAACTACAAATGACTTTTAGCATTCTGCTGGCTTGATAACTAATTAACCAACTATGCTTTGGTAAACAACCTTACTGAACCCAAATGTATTTGGCAAACCCTCAATTCTGCAAATTTGGGTCACTTGGCAGGTTGATCTCAATTGTAATGGACACATTGCCATAGTTCTCACGTGTATAATTGCCACTGGACATTCCGAAAAGCATCACCCAACTGCAAGAAATAAGCCGCTCGACTGACCTGCAATTGTAAAGAAAACCTGCCGATAAGAGTTGCCAATATTTGACCACTGGACATTACCATTTCTGAGCTATAGGTTTAGATCTTTTAAATGGCTCCAAGGACTGGCACGTTGCAATTGTATTAGTGTGGGCCCCAGAGAAGGTTTTTTATGGCTTTTTTTGAAGAGGGATTTGTGCGCCCATGTCCGTGTTACGTAATGACATAGGATCAATAAAAAGTGGACGGATTCAGGACATATAGATGAGAGCTCCGGGATCATTAGACCGGGCCAGCAATTTATTTATTTTTGACTACTCAAAGGAAAGTCAGAGATTTACCAAGGAAATGGAATTTTTCCTAACCGTCTTTTTTTCTTTCGAGTTTTTTTCTTCTTCTACTTTCTCATTCTTATGTGAAACCTATTCTCATTTTCATCCTTTTTCCCATTTACTCATAGCGCAAAATCCGAGCGAGTTTTTAGACCTACATAATAAAATTGGATGACCCCGAAATGCATTTGATAGAATCTCAACTCTACCCATTTGTGCCACTTCGGAGGTTTATCTCTATAGGCGACAGCGCCATTTCTCAAAAATGTCCCATCGAACAGAAACGTATCAATAATAAAATTTATAACCTATTGATATTTGTGTCCAAAACTGTTTACTTGCTTAAAATCCAAATGGGAAATACCGTTTCTTTTAATGAGCTTGATTTAGTCTCCATCTTATATTTCAAGGTGACTCATATGATGTTGAACACACTGTAAGCTTACACTACCAAAAGGAATGGATCCAACTTTATCCTACTCTTCTCCAAATGTGCACATTCTATACTGTGCATGGATTTTACCATTCTAATTTTTGTACACACATTTGGAGCAGGTCCTTTTAAAAGTAGGTTTCTCCTAAGGGCTCGTAGGCTGGCAGAGATTGCATGTTGGTTGGGGCAGCTAAAGCAGCCATTACATGGTTAGGTTAGTTTAGGTTTAGCTTGGTTAGGTTAGTTTAAAAAAGGAGACAATCCAACATCATAATAAATGCACATTTGGACCTATAATAAAATAAATGAAACTATGTGATATTAAAAATTCCATCAGGCGAATATTTTCAACGTTCTTTAAGCGACAACAATTTAAAACTTTGAAAAGTTTTGGTTGTACTACAGAATAGTCCCTTCTGTTGCCCTGCTCCAGCATGGACACTATGAGAGAATGAGCTTTTCCTAACGGCTCGCAGGCTGGCAGTGACTGCCTGAGGTTAGGGCAGCTACATCAAGAAATTACATTTTTATGTTATTATAACTTAGGTTAGGTCAGGATAAACACAAAAAATCATAAAAATACATATTTTGTGTACATTTGGCGCAGGGACTATACGTGTGTAGTCTGCAGTATCCAAAGTTTTTTTCGTAATTCTAAACAACACGCGGTGTCGTTTTATTACGAAGTAAATCGGCCATTATACCGGCACACTGCCCTTAAGGCACAGACTTCGACGTAACTTTAAATTAAATTGTATTACTTTTAGTTAAATTACCAATTTTGCGGATAAGGCACTGGTGATTCCACAAGTAGACTTGTTTTTTCTCAGCGGCGGCATAAAAAACCGCATCAAAATGAAGGGTAAGTACGTATACGCCGTTGCTCTTTAATTTAATAACCATTTTCAGAATCCACAATCTTATTACGGTCGACTATTAAACTATGGAAGAGCCTAAGACCTTCTGTAATGACGTCACTGAGGCACCGCCTAAACTCGTTCAATTTCCTCCGCCAATATCCCTAAAATGTCTTTTTATTATACGTGCACTGCCTGGAGTTTAATGTAATAACCTCGAGTTTAGTCTGGCAGAAATTGCATTTCATGAACTCAACCCTGAGATGTTGATAGGGCCTCGGAATTACGATATTAATAGACGAAAATGAATAGAAAAGACAATCCTGAATCTAATATGAAAAGGGAAAGTTCATTACGCATTATAAAAATGAAATAACGCGTTATACTGCGGAGCATAAATCGGGCATTTATCACGAAAAGAAGAAGACGAGCTCCAAAGACATTCCCCGACAAAGGCAGATTGCGATTTCTGCATCCTAAAACAAGATTAATGACAGTTTGTAACGATTTTCCTTGCTCTGGATAATTTTCAGTTACCTACAAGTTGACGAAAGTACATGTAAGTTCGATGAGGATGTACAGTTGGAAATTTAATATATTGTCAATAATTCGTTGTGGCTATTCTATGGTATATTCCTTGCTATTGCCATTTTAGGACATATACACGTTAGAAAGTGAGCTTCTCCTAATGGCTCGTAGGCCTGCAATGATTGCCTGCGTTTAGGGTATTTCAAATACATAAAAATATATTTTTTGGTTGGTTTAGGTAAGGATAGGGTATAGGCTAAGATAAACACACACAACCACTAAAAGGGTAAATTCCAACAGATAAAACAGGTGTCATTCTTGTTTACTAGAAAAGTAGGTTGAAATTACATATTTTGTGAATATTTGGAGTATCAAAGAAGCTGGTTTTCGTAATGATATGTTATCGCCACAAAATATTTCAATGTCGTCGCAGTAAATGTTACAAAAATAAAAAAGATTCGATAGAAGACAGTGATAACTTATTTAAAGTCACATTATACATTCAGATGAAACACAAATTTGGCTCCAAAAACTCGCTATTTATCTTCGTGCATAAAATCAAGAAATGTTATCTGGCGCCAAAAATCAGTACTTTTTCCTAAATAATGCTGAGTTAAGAGAGTAGGGGATTTCATGCCCTACATTTTACAGTGTACAATGAAATTGTTGCTTGTAGCCGATTCGGCTTGATGGATTAAATAAGAAATTGCAATTCATTGCACTGGGACTGTAAATATGCTGACGAATATGTATGGACTCGTTTCGTGCAATCTAACAAATGGATTCAGCCAAAACATCATTGTGTAATACGTGTCCAATATAGAAAATTGCGTTATTTTTTGCAATAAACCAGCTTTTGTGATAAATTAATGGAAATCTAATGCATCATGGCAGCCTGAATTGAGCAAATGTATCACGCTGATGTGATTTTAATTATGTCGGTGGACTCATACGGAAACAAGTCATGCTTACAATATTTAAGCAAATACTCAAATTTGCAAATGGTTTCATCGTCATGCCAATAGCATGGTTCACACATACAGTGTAGATGACATTTTCAACTTTACCGACTTTTCCAAGGTTCAAAACAAATTTCCTTGACCTTCATGATTACTGAACTCGCAAAAATACAACATATGCCAACAGGAGATCGAACAAATCTTCATTAGGAAATTTCTTTCGCAGAACTGCTTGTTACCTCTTGATTTTTGTGTTTACACATAACTATCTTCCTGAACATGTACATGCATGTAAAATGTATTAATTATGTTTAATTTCCCTGACTTTCTCAACGTAAATCCATTTTCCCTGACGTGCACAGGTGGAACTCTGAATAGGGGAGTAACACATACTTTAAAGTCAAAATTACCAGCATTCTAAACATAAATTTCCCATTAAATATGATATCTGGAAAATGAATGTTACAAACATTTCATCGAATCGTTTAATCTTGCAACAGGTCCTTATTTAAGGACCCACTGTATTTTCAAAAAAAAATCATACGTTCTTCAGGAGAAAATTCAACAAAAATGGGCGAAAATGTACTACATAGCAGAATTCACGGAGAATCTAATGCTTTAACACCGATATATTTTTAGAAATTTATCAATGCAGGTTTCAATGCCAGTTTCCAGCAATAATGGTCGTGCTAAAAATAGCTAAACCTGTCTGTCAGAATACATTGCCATTATAACGAATTATCAAACTAATAAATGTGTTACAAATTTGTCAATGCACGTTTCAGAGTCTAATATTCTGCTAAATCAGAATTAATATTGCTGTTATGTGAAGACCTAACAAAAGCACTGAAAAATTACTACATGCCAATTCCCAAATATAAATCTTGTGCTAAAATTGCTAAATCTGTCTGTCAGAATACAAGGAAATTATAACAAATTTCAAACTAATATGTGTTTTAAAAAATTGTCAATACCAGTTTCAGATTCTAATACTCTGATATACCAGAATTAATATCGCTGTTATAAGAAGACGTACAAAAACTCTGCAAATTTCCCAAATGCCACTCCTCAACTATACATGTAGCCATGTGCTACAACAATTGTTAAACCTGCTGCTTAAAGGTTTCCTAAAGGAAAGGAATTTGCAATATGCTTCGTTTTCTCAATTCAGCTATACTAGAGGAGGCTTAGTTCCAACGTTAGCAAAAGCTCGAATGGGTCACAAAAGCAAGCACAGTCTTTGATATATTAGCTATAGCGTTGCCTAAATTGTGCAAAAACGCTTACGACGAGAATTGCGATCAGGAAACCAGAAGCGACAGCCGTGTACCTCGTAGCTCAATATCCAATTTCAAGCTTTTCCCTTTGGGTGACCTCTTCGGGTTACGAACATTGTATTGGGAGAGATTTACTAAATTTATAATGCCAAGGGATTACCTAAGGGATAAATCCCCGCAACAAAGCACGTGGCCAGTGTGGATGCAAAGCGAATGTTTATTTAGAAATGTGCATCTCATTAAACTGCCCAAACGCACTTTTGGCTCCTGTCTTCGACAAATAGCAGGTCTGCTGGACAGCATTTTGCAGTGTGGGAAGAAAGCCATTTGGCTAATGGAATATGCTTTATGTGGCTTCTCTGGACGCTGGGCAGAGGATTAGGATGAGATTTAGCAGAAAAATGGGTTAGTGGCTATTCGTTATTGAAGTCACGTGGCATATTTTAGGCGAAGACAATGGGGATGCCGTGTTTGATTAGAGCAGGGTGGTTTTCGAAGGCCCTCCATGCACTGCTGATCTAACATTTTTGATATTATGAACGACACTGCATGCTGATTTAGTCAAGCAAAATCCCGATGTTATCCAGGACTGTTGGGAAAGCACCATGGTAACCAATACGCGCATGGGATGAACACAAATAGAACATTCCCATTTAATTAGTTTGTGCTTTAATACTTATTATTGCTAGCTCATTTGAAGATTATGCACTTCTCTGTATTGCATGACTTTAGAATTTGTTCACTCTATATTGAATGTGCTTTGAATTCTTTCATTTTGTACTGCTTGAACTTTGAATTCTTTCATTTTGTACTGCTTGAGTTTTGAATTCTCATTTTGCACTTCACGAGCTTAGAATTCTTCCATTTTTATTTCATGAGCTTTAAATTCATTCACTCCGTTTTTCATGAGCTTTGTATTCATCCACTCTGTACTGCATGAGCTTTGAAATCGTCCACCAAGACTTGTGCGATCATTGAGCTCATCCACCCTGTACTGTAGGACATTTGAATTCGTCCACACTGTATTTCATGAGTTATGAATTGTTCCATTCTGTATTTCATGGGCTTTGAATTCGCCCACTTTTTATTGCATGAGCTTGAGTTCTTCCATTTTGTATTGCTTGAACTTTTAAATCGTCCATTCTGCATTACATGCGCTTGAATGTGTCCACTCTGTATTGCACCAGTTATGAATTCGCCCACTATGTATTCGTCCACCCTGGATTGCATGAGCTCGGATTCGTCACTTAGTGAATATTTGCGAATTCTTGGCCTTCCAGAATGAAAAAGTTATTATCAATGTATTTGCTCAATTTAATACTGATAACAGTTCACATTTGCTTTATTTACCTTCGAGGATCACAGAAACGAATTACTATCAGCAGATTCAAACAGCTGGACTTTTGGTTGCTGACAACAATAACGATCAGAACTACCATCAACACATGCCATGACACCAAATAATTTATGCAGATTAATTTCAGATGAATTTGGTAAAGACCTTGCATTCTTGCTTCCAGTTTTACTAAAACTGCATTCGCATAACAACTCGAGTTTAGTACACTACAAAACTGTCCTAAATCTGTCAGAAGATTTGCTGGCCACCATGTACGAGGGCTGCGAAAAGGCCACCTACAATAACTTGTTGCGAGTGAATCAATACGGGCCCAGGCAGCCACTCTGCGACTCACCATCCAACACGTCGCAATTTTGCGAAAAAGAATATTGGAAAAGAGTATCTCCTGTAGATAGAGAAAGCCGAGAGAGAAAGCAAATTCAATCTTATTTCATGGCACCGTGTTAAGTGAATGTAATTTTACCATCTTTGTTGGAAACAAATTTTGGGATTACTGTAAAAGGATGGACAAGAATAGCTGGAGCCTATGAAATAGGATTTGTCGAGTGGGTGGGTGGCAATGGGGAGTAGACAATTGCCAGTCTCTCTCACTTTGCCCATTTCGTGTGTGTGCAGGGGTGGGGATGGGGGTAGGTGTCATACCCTACCCCCTCCCAATATCGATTTCTGATACGCCAGTGTAG
>JAQGAF010002907.1:0-19908 GCA_034687865.1 Kryphioiulus occultus
GTGGTATGGCTACTAGGGGGGGGGGGGGGGCTGCAATCCATTTGTCATTTACCATCCCATTATGGGTGGACACCATCATCAATACAATACATAAGACCAAACGCAAGGATATGAACGAACTCGATATTATTGCTATCGTTTACACACCAATATTCGGATGACCACGAATAAAATGTTAATTTCCCGGACTTTAGGTCATGTTATTCCTTAAATCTACCTGATCATCGTTAACCTGATTATCACTAATTAAACAAACGATTGACTCGCATAATGCAAGTTGCATTACCATTAAACAATCAAGATATTTTACTAATACCATACATGCAACAATACGAGTTGTAATGTTTTCCAATCCACCATTCGCACGCGTGTAATACAACGTAATATACAGCACACAAAGAAAATAAAAGTTCAGCCAACCCGTTTAAAATTCCCTGATTTTTCCCTCTAGATTTTAATTCGGTTTTCCAGGTAGTGTGGCTAGATGATAAAAGTATCGTATCACAACCCACTAGATATAACATTTTGCATCTACTATTTTGCATTTTTGCATTTACGAGTCCTATAACGACACATCACATTCGCTGTTATTAAATACAGCGAGCGGTATTGACTAAATTTTAGATACAAAAACCATATTATTTTGATTGGAACAAAGTAGCTAAGGATAAAAGTACAATGTAGGCCTACTGCTAGTCTACGCAGAATTTTCATGGCATTGTCTATTTCGTGTTCCATTTCGTAGAATCTATCGACTCAATTTCGTTCAACTAGACAAATAGTATACTTGTAATTACTGTATGAAATACTAGCAGCTACAGTGCCAGTCATTTTAAGCGCATATTGATTACGGGTAATCTGTCTAAAATGTCAGAATAGATCGAATCTACGTATGGAACAAATTCAAATTTAGTGCGTCACGCACGTTCGCTTACCTTAAACGCTATAATCCGAATACACGTACGATACGCAGCTTACAAATTGTCTACACAAATGACTAGAAATAACGCTTAACCGCTATTACGATATAGCGATATTGCAAAATTCAAAACAGATACTGCACGAATGAAACAGCAGACTTATATTAAAAGCTTTCCACATCAGCAGAACATCAGCCGTTCTAAATAGAATGCCAGCTTGTGCGGAACGTCAGCGCGTGCATTGCTTCGCTTCCATCAATCACGACGGCCATCTTGTTCTATTCGACACGCGTTCTATTTGGCAAGGCGCCATTTTGAAATTTGAACTCAATGTAACGGAGCAACCCGATGCTGAAAAATTTAACGAAATCTGGCTTTTCGAAGCTATTTTTACCAATATGGTGCTACTGGTCTTTGCCCCCTTGGGCCTTGGATCTAGTTTCGCTCACATTGGGTACAACCAACCACCCAGTACGGATTATCGAAAACGTCACAGTGATGCCATGGCGACCTAAGGTACTCAATATGATTTTCGTAGGAATTTTCAAAAAACTAGGAATTTACATTGTGTCTTAGCACACAAAGGGCCCCACCCTCTAAGCTCTAAAGGGAAGTTAGGAATGCGTGTTTTTCCCCCCAAACTTAGCCATGTGCAATACAGCGTGCAGTTTAGGCACGTTAATTGGCAATGGTAAGATGAAGCAGGTTTGCCAGGAGAAATTGGGGCAATTTGGTGGTCAATCCTTTTCCAAATTTCAAAAGTCATTCTTCGTCCCTATTGCCTAAAGGGGGTCACCGCCTGCCTGAAGGGCCTTCGAGCCTAAACCCCGAATTTCACCATTGTCTGAAACCCCTCTTGCAATGTAACGTGTAGCATACTGTACAGTGTAGGTGTCTGCACGTCTGTAGTTAAAACAAAGGCAGATATAAACCACGTGTATGAAAATTTTCACATTTTGCAAAACCAGTATATAGTAGAACCTGTCTAAAGTAATATATTCTCCAAACTAATAAAATGTACCAGTCCCGACTTGGGACCCATGTCCGTGTCTGCAATTGAACCTGTCTGAAGTAATACATGTATACTGTCAAAAATAATTTTTGGCACTGGCCCTAATAGTATTATTTTAGACAGATGTACATGTAGTTAAAATAAAGACAGATATAAACCACGTGTATGAAAATTTTCACATTTTGCAAAACAAGTATACAGTAGAACCTGTTTAAAATAATATCCTCTCTAAAATAATAAAATGTGCCGGTCCCGACTTGGGACCCATGTCTACAATTGAACCTGTCTGAAGTACGTGGCGCTGGTCCCAAAAGTTTTATTTTAGACAGGTTCTACTGTTTTTCCATTTCGACATTGGATCGTACGTACAAAATTTACTTGACCAATTCACTATCTTGAAATGCGATGTTCGAAGTGCCTGATTGACCACGTTTATTGTCTTTGTTTGAAAAGTACTACAGACGCGTCATTTGACGTCACACAACTTGTAAAACATGTTTTTGCAGCACGTTTTGCGAATAATTTTTGATGCATTGTAAGCACACCAAATAAGTAGCCAGTAGCATGATGTCATGGTCAATTTTTATACATTTGCTGGCCAAACCTGCCAACAACCAAGACCTGCAATGTGAGTTTAATCAATGTTTGGCGTAAATGCACGTCAATCTTATCCAAAGCCGTTATCAGTAAGTGGGTGACAAGATTGATCATTTTAATACAAATAATCGGGACTTTATTAGACTTAACAAGTGTCCTTCTCGTGAAATTACATTCGATGGCGATAGCACTGTCAATGTTTGATCAAAATTCAAATAGATTGCTAGATTGAGAGTAGGCTATCGATTGTCGATTTAACAAACTTTAGTTTTATGAGGGTTGCGTCACACTTTAAATAACAGAAATACGCAAATAAGATTGGTAGTTTTAACTGTTATTGCTGTTAACCATATATGGACTGTGGCGGTATTTCAATAGCCACTATCTCGCTTTTAGCTCAATTTTTAAAACCAGGTAGTCTTCTTTATTACAGTATTACCCTTCAATGCTTCTTCAAATTGGGTTCGAATGATTTTTCAAAAGGACAAGTTGGTTTTCAGCCAAGTTGTTGCTCACGAAATGCCATCTCAATCTCCATTTAGATGCACGTTGTATCTCATTTTCAGCTTAACCTTACAATCGACCTCATTCTTATTAATAAAAAAGTATTTTTTTCACTTTTCTATACGGTGCACTTTCACAATTGGAGGCATTTATGAAAACATGTTTTTGGGCGAGATAAAGTGTGGTTTCTGTTACAATATGCGAATTGTACAGTCCAACCAAAATTATCATAACTTTTAAATTGACCAACAATACGTTTTTCAGTGGGGGTCTCCCAATTCCAGCACAATCCTGTTTTTACGATGGGTCAATTTGCATAGGCTTTAGCCGCAAAATAAAATAAAATAAATAATAAAAGGGTGAAAATCTCGCCCTTCAAATGAAACCAACACAAATTTGCATGAAGACCTAGTTTACTGTTGTCCCATACGAATAGCATTAGCTAGACAAGATAATGTTCGTGTTTTCGCATTAAACTACTGGGCCTAAATACATAGCTATAGCATAAATCATTCCTCCAAATGAATCTATACACCCGCTAGACCTACATTATTTTGACCACTTTAAAAAGCCAAAGGCGTTAGGTAGGTAGTGTCTCATAGTTCTTAACAAACTCATTGTTATTATAAGAAATTACCTATGTGGGTATTACGACTTCTGACACACCCCTCGATGTTTTCCGTAGTTTTACCCAATGTTCAACAACGTATAGGAACGAGTTCGATAGAAGTACTTTGACCCAAACCACTAATTATCTCGCAATTAAATCCCATTTTCCGAAGCAATTAGCACTTGGAAATTCTGACGCATTTTGCGCTGACTCTCCCTCCATTAGTTTACGATTCATGAGCGGTAATTTGGCAATGAAGCTTCAAAACCAAACAACAACTCTCCTAATAAGGGTACAATTGCCAAAACGTGATCATTAACACCTGCATCAAAATGCTCGGCCGATTACAAATGTTGTTGCAGAATGAGCCAAGTCATCCGATCCGAATTTCGACCATACTTAATTAATATTTTCGAGTCGTTACTTTAGGGAACTTCAAAAGATTGAAGCTGGGTAGCATAAAGTCAGCTTAAACTGAGATCAAAACAAGTAACGTACTGTAGATCAAGTAGATGTAGGTAGACATGACCACTTTAGGAAACTGCAAGACACGTGTTCGTGTTGCAAGTATGTTTACATGCAGAAATTACAGCTAACTTGTATAAAACCAGCTTAAACCAAAACACTTAGATCAAGCGAATATGGGATTACATGACACTTTAGGGAACATCAAGGGATTTAAGTATGTTTATATGCAGAGATTAACGCTAACTCGCATAGTCAGCTTAAACCATGTAACATACATGTATATCAAGTTGATGTGGGTTGACATGATCACTTTAGGAAACTGTAAGAGATGTGCTCATGTTCAAAGTACGTGTACATGCAGAAATTGAAGCTACCTTGCATAAAGTCAGCTTAATCAAGCCAGCTTAGTTCAAGCAGATGTGGGTTTACATGTCCATGCATGTTTATATGCAGAAATTCAAAGCTAACT
Organism: Kryphioiulus occultus; assembly: GCA_034687865.1. Classification (NCBI taxonomy): domain Eukaryota; kingdom Metazoa; phylum Arthropoda; class Diplopoda; order Julida; family Julidae; genus Kryphioiulus; species Kryphioiulus occultus. Next base: position 4,581 of record JAQGAF010002907.1, read on the forward strand.
TGCATAGTCAGCTAAAACCAAGTAACATAGATCGAGCAGATGTGGGTTTACAAGATCACTTTAGGGAACTTCCAAGTATGTTTACATGAAGAAATTGAAGATAACTTGCAGTCTGTTTAAGGTGTTTACATGGTGTTGCATGGTTTGGATGTCATGAATAAAACCACCCTCATTCAAGTTAATCAAATAAAGTTTAACTAGGTAAAACGTATTTACAAACATGACTTAAACTAAGATTATTGGTTTAAAGTTTGCGTTAAACGTTGTCTCGAGACTCCCAGATGTCCCTTGTGACAGATTATACCGTGAAGGCACTCATTGTTCAGTTGATAAACTGGACAGATATATACTGGCGTATGAAATGTAAATTCACCGCAGGACTTCTCTCCACACTATTAATGCCGAAGGTAGGAATATGTTAATGGCGACAAACCCACTCGAAAACAGCATCTATAGGTCTGTATTAAAACCCGACTTATCTCTCCCCAGTTTTATAACAGATTTAATGTATAACCCATTGTCATTTCATACGGGAAAACATTTATCGTTATGATACACGTAAATGGTCGCCCATTTCCCTTCCAAAATAACCTGTTTCAAAAAGGCTTTTGTGAATTTTTTTTTCTCTACCTATCTCGGGCTTTACCCTAGATCTTAAGATGGTTTTTAGTTTTCGCATAAAATATCGACGTAGACGCGGCCCAGCGTCATAAAACTACGTAATGGCGTCGTTGTAGCTCGCAACCGTATTCCTGTTTATGCTCAGCATTCACAATCACAAAACTAGGTGCCTACCATGAATAATAAAGTTGCAAAAATTGGACGTCTCGTCATGAAAAATGCATGATTTCTGCGAACACGTCACGTTACGATAGCGCTGATGATAGCACCAAAGTTGTAAAAAAAATCCGCATTTGCCAACTGGAAGATTTGTGTATTCATACTTGTGCTACGCATGAATATACAATGTCCGAATGAAACTGCGTGTGATGCAAAAATTGTTACAGTAAGCAGAAAACGAGGTTTTCACAATGCGTTTATCTTTGATGACCACAAATCTACCCGAATCCACCAGATGGCGCTGTAAGCAGTTGGCCAAATATCACATCATATCAAAGCGTGTCTTACATCTGAGAAATTATCAAAAATTGGATAACAGTGATTATTCCTGAAATTAGTATAGAAAGGATATTATTTTAGATAGTATTTGTGTGGACAAGTTCTACTGTACAAACTTTATTATTAATTTACAAAAATTGTCGGACCATTACATTTATCTAATACATGTACCAAAATTATTGAATATCGGGTTATGGAGGTTTGCTAGGTTCAACATGGGCCCGTTCTTCTGATGCAGTATTAGTTTAGAGAGGAAATTAGTTCAGGCAAGTTCAAGTGTATAAAATGCAGTTTTTAAACATGTAGGCCTATGCAAAAATTGTGGGACAAATAAAATCAAATATCAAAATAATCGATTATCAGGTTATGTAGGTTTATAACTATTAACTATATCTTTAAATTCTCTAGACTGATATTAGTTTAGAGAGGAAATTAGTTTAGGCAGGTTATACTGTTCAAACTGTAGTTTTAATACGTGTATACAAAAGTTGTGAGACCAATAAAAACAAACGCAACCAGTATCCAATATCAGGTTATGGAGGTTTAAAAATTTAACATTAGTTTAGAGATGTTATTATTTTAGACAGTATTTGTTTCCAGAGGAAATTAGTTTAGACAGGTTCAACTGTATTGCACAGCAACATCATTTCTGTTTAATAGGGGTTTATCCATTAAGGGTCAAGCATTTTGAACACAAATTGGGTGTTTTATAGGGCGTAGTTCCCCTTTCCCAAAATCGTTTTTCAGGCCCTTCACCCTTCGAACCGTTATGAAATTCGACAAAAATCTCACTAAATCTCGTTCTGCTATCGTGATCTGTATGTTTAACTTTCAATAGGGGTAAATCTGTATTGCTTGTCGATTTCCTACCAGCATATAAAACATAATTGTGCGTGAGGGGTTGCTACCATAGCTCCCTTCGTTATTGATGGATGTAGGGGGCGCCATTTCCCCCTCTTTTTATGCCCTTGCACGCGCCATCCTTGAGCCCCACTCCCCATTACGAGCTTTTGAATATCTGCATAATTCATTCGCTAGATGGGGCTTTTGACATCATTGGAAATGGCGTTGGGGGATGATTATCTAATTTTTTGGGACCCTTCGAATAGGGGCATTTACATCGCGACACTCCAATGGGTATTTATTTGCTTCTATGAATTTTACTGCCAGGTTGGCAATATACAGTATACAAGGCAGTGGGATTTTTTGCAGTTTCGATAGGGGTTTCCGGGTGCTTTATCTGGCAACATTGGTTCAGCATTGAAGGGGGATGAGCACAATGGCAACTAACTTATGCAAAACATTTTCCCATGACTCAATCTGACCTCTTTGGCTAGACTTGACTTTCCACGTCAAAGCCAACCAACTGTGAAAGTGATCCCTAGTCGCCAGGTGACGCTGGCATATTTGCGCAAATATTCTGTCTAAAAATATTCCTTATTTCGTATTATTTAAAACGATTGCAATGCATGAAATATGTCTAGATACAGTAAATACAATGCGTTTCCTTCGAAAGATACATGGTACTGTATGTGTGTTATTTCGTTTAAACCACTGCTTTCCAAAAAAATTCCTTCATTATCGAAAAACCGTTTTATCAGAAAACATTTTTAACCGAATGAATTCGATGTTTTTGGGCGATCCAAACGCTGTAAATTCGGCAAAATATTAAACTTTCTTCCCCCCCCCCCCAAACCTGTCCAAACTAATAACCTGGAATTACATGTAACAGGGAAATTGGATTGTATTTGTCCCACGACTTTTGCGAACTAATACAGTACACGTACATGTGCTACAGTTCGTACGATAGAACCTGTCTAAAAAAATACTGTTTAACGCATTATCCTCGCTAAACTAATGTCGGATGTCGCTTCCCACGTTAAATCTTGAAATTTCCATAACCTGATAATCGCTAATTTTTGTCTCGCTTTTTATCGATTCAACAACTTTCACGAACTAATACATGTACATGTACATTTGCTGCAGCTTATAACGCAGAAAATTCGGCAAAATATTAGTTCAGACATTAGTTCAGAGTTTATTACTTTGGACAGGTTGGGGACAGTTTAATATTTTCGGTCCTAATATTAGTTTAGACAGGTTCTACCGCAGTTATGCAAATTGTCGAGACTGTGTGGATATTGCATTAGCCCCAAGCTCAATCTGCTAGACTTTTGACCTCAGGGCCATTTTGTGACCTTCATACACGTAATTAAAGTAATTTATTTCGTTTTCGCAGGTTGACTCTGCATCGGAAGGGTGCAAAGGTCATCGATGAGGGAAGGTACGACCACGTTGGCACGTACAAATGTAGTGACCAACGTGGTCAGTACTGTGTACCAGTAGCCATTTTCGATTCGGATTACAGTAAATCGTCAGTGAATTACAGTAACTGATCAGTGCGCGTGTGTGGAATGGGAATTTACTCTGAAGTCCAGCATGCTGATCAACCAAGAGCTAAATGTAAGTAATTTAACTAATTTTATTTTCTAGCCTAACATAATGCGTGAAAATTGATCTTGAATTTGACCGAAAACTATGACGTCATCAGATGACTCAATTAGACACTGAGGATGAAGGTTCCTGGAAGCATTAGCTTCAAATTGACACTACTATAAAATGTGCATAAATTGTCACACTACTATGCAAAATGTGCGCATGTACGGTATGTACATGGGAAATGGTTACAATTTCTTCTGACATTATCAGAGGAATGACGTGGGGTCAAAGGCTGCTGGCAATTTGAAATTAAGCAAAATGAAACCATTGAAGTAGGAGGTTTCGCAACTTGCATTAAATGAAGTTGTCGTCAAGAGGAAGCCAGTAAAATTCATTTCCGGTTTCTGCCGAACCAACAATTTGGACGCTGTTTTGTGTTGTGGGTTTTTGGTTGTGGGTCAGAGAAACCCAACGTGTGCCAAAAGAGGAAATTAAAGGCTGGGCCAAACAAAATAAAAAATAAATAAAAACACACTGCTGGTTTTAATTAACTCACTTTTCGACACCACGCCTAGGACATTGTTGTGTAATGTAGTTTGATCAAGTTCACGCTTCCTTATTGGATTTATATTTATATTTCGTGGAACTCTTCAAGCTCCGTTTTTTTAATTCACTTACACGTAGTCAAGGGAGAAAGCGTTTTCTTTGAAAAGGTCAAGGGAACATTGGTTTATCTTGAAAAAAAGTTGGGGAAATTCAACAAACCCATAACTGGTCAGCACAAAAATCAAGAGATGACAGCTTTCTGAGAAAGAAATTAATACATGTAATGAAACTGTCAATTTGAAAAACAAACTAAACCAAATTTGCTATTTCCTTGTGGAAAAAGTTGTATTCTATCTCCGGTTTTTGTGTATTAGCCTAAGCAATAAGTATGGCATACATGTATGTCATACATTTCCCCTCTCAGTGGTCATGATGGCCAGGGCAATTTGTTTTAAAACCTAAACAAGTCATGGAAGTTTAGTGTCATCCATGGGACTATGGGTGAAATAGCATAGGCCTACTGTATGTCATGTATTTGCATTTAAAGTGGTCATGGTGGTCAGGGATATTTGTTTTGAAACTTGAAAAAGTCATGGAAGTTGGAAATTCCATCCGAAGGGACTATGGCAGAAATAGCATAGGCTACTGAACGTGATGTGTTTGCATTTACAGTGGTCATGATGGTCAGGGAAAGTTGTTTTAAAACCTGGAAAAGTCAGGGAAGTTGAAAGTTTCATCTTCGGGATTACCCTGTATGTAACGTACATGCAAAACTGTGCAATATATCGCAGGCTAGCTTGTTTTGCAGTAAATTAGATAAGATAATGGTAGATTATTTATCTCCAAATGTGTTCTGATAGGATAGCGTTGGCGGTTGCTTTCTAAGTTCAAATAATTCACTATCAGCAACCTAATTTTACGACACAGGAAACATAATCTGGCTGGCGTTTATCGACCCAAAAACGATTTTGCAAAGCCTCGCTGTCTCAGCCATCTTGTTAAAAATGTTATAAGCTTATTCGCCTTGCTATCCAGACTTATTTGAAAACATTAAACCCATTTACCAACCTAGGTGTAGCCAACGAAGCCGGATTAAATCGTAAAAATTTCATTTCGTTTTACAACGTGCGCCACGGGCTCATAGCCTTAGCTATTGGAAAACAAATTTAATGTAAAACACCGCACTGCGGTACAACATAGTAAAAAAACATAAATACCACGTTTACAACGAGCCTTCAGCCTTCTTCAAACTACTAATATACCTATAGTTAAAATTGTGTGGTTCGTGTTGTGCCGAGTAAAATGTCAGCGTCACGTTTAATTGTGAAAGTCAGAAAATATCAAATAACTGGTAGCCATTAATGGACACTTTAATAATAATTGTCGATTTAATGGAAAATAACACAATCGTCATGCAGTTAAACTCGTAAAATGTTCGGTATCGACATAATGAACGTAATCATCCGAAAGTTAATGCTCGAAATGCGAAAACACACTCAAATGTTGGAAAACTTCCAAGGTAAATAATGTTGTTTTCAATTATGCAACGGGCCAACAAAGCAGGGAAAATTTTATGAGACTATACTGTAATTGCAATGGCGGTGCATTTGTTGTTGCATCCAGGTTCATCCCCCATTGCAGAAGAGCTGAGTTAATGGCTGATACAGCACAACCTGACTAAACTAATATCCTCGGGACCAGTGCTGAATATTAGTGTACAAATTTCACTTCAGTATATTACGACACATTATACTACAATATGTTACAGCCTATTACACTACCGTATATTACGGGGTACCTGGCTAAATCTTCAATTGAATTTACCTGACTTTTACAGGTTTTCAGAAACTTTTTGGTGATTTGGTGATACGACATAATAGTTGAAGGTCCAATTAAAAATGAAAGGTTCAGTCATATGCATGTATTGTCCGTAAAGTAACTTCCCAGGGCAAACTCTGCTTTACAAACATGATATTACATTTATCATTACATGGTTAATACCAAAATTTGAAGCGCGATTTCCCTGACTTTCCCTAACTTAATCTGATTAATGTCCTTGACTTAGCAAATAAAAAAGCCACATGTAATTAAAATTAACTAGCTACAACACTACTGTCAGGATGACTAGCCAAACCTTCACTTGAATTTCTCTGACCTTTCCAGGTTTTCCAGGTTTTCCAGGTTAAACCTAAGTCCCGAGGCTTAAATTCTTAACAAACAATCGGTGTTTTGTAAACACGCCATAGCGACCTTTGACACGCTAATTACACGTTATCGTCTCAAGTTATCCACTAAAACATCTTCAACTTTCTGTTGCTTGCGATTATGCCAGAACCCTTAACAGGCCAAGCTCTACCTGAATTTAATGTATTTTAAGGGTTCACCCTAAGGTAGTACCTATGGTGCTGCCACCTGGAACATTTTCAATAAAGCCCTTTCAATGATCATTACCATTGAAAAAATAACACGCTATATAGAGGAAGGACACGTCATACATGTACGTTTGTGACTCGTAATCTCGTGATTATCTTCTCATCTGAAGTAATTTTTCCATTGAATGAATTCGTGTTGCACTAGGGGGCGCTGCATGGCTCCCCCCTTACCCCCTTTTACGAGCAATTTGCTGACATTGTGAGCAGCGAAATGTTACGTTGTATTATTATACTCGCATGTGGCGTGATCTCATTCGCCAATTTGTCTGTTATTATTATTTTTGGCCTATTATTATTAATTTCCTGGCTTGATGACCTGTTATTATCCCAAATTGAGACAGGCTCGTTCGCGAATTTGGTGTTTTTCCAATTGCCCAGCAGAAAAACTCACTTTGCTAGGAGGCCATTTTTGACTTCTGTCTATTTAGTTTTCTTTAAGATGGTAAAAACTGGATACCAGGTTAATCGCCTTGCAGCTAAACAGATGGAGCTAACATCTATCCTTTTTCAGTAATGAATTTCACACTTAGTTACATGTACATGTATTGCTAAGGGTTTAATACTGTCCAACTAAGCCAGTTACTTTCCAAACTGTCGCCCATTACCGAAAACAACGTCACAGAAAGTACTTGTTACCCAAAAAACACTTATTATTCAATTCAAGTGTTACATTCATTATCAGCAAAAATGATCTAATTTCATAATAAATATTTCATAATAATATTCATAAAATAATTCATAAAATATTCATAATATATATTTTTGTTGACCATATAAGAGTATCAGTACACCATAAGTCTGATCTTACTTATATAATACTTATTCTGCACTTTTATGTTAAACTGTAAAGTGTATTTAGAAAGTACTTTTTACTCAATAGAGGTAAATTATTCAATATATTATCAGCAAAAATGACTGAATTTCATACTAAATATTTTTGACTGTTTAAGAGTATCAGTACACACTGACAATCTTTCTTCAGAGTAGGCCTACAGTACATGTACATCTTTACTACACTTTTATGGTACATTAGAAAGTACTTTTTACCCAATTGAGGTGAAACATTCGTTACATGTATACTATCAGCAAAAAATGACTGAATTTCAGAATTTTTTTTTGTTTGACTGTTTAAGAGTATCAGTACAACCTGCATGACCTTTCTTCAGAGTACTTTTATTTCTACACTTTTATCATGATATATTGTAGTGTTCTAAAGTGTTATTACAACATAGAAAACACTTTACCCCAATCATGGGTAATTTACCCAGGTTTGGGCAACATTGGGGTAGGTAGCTAGGCAGTTGTGCAGCATTGATACGAATTTTATAACCATCCAGAAACTTGAAAACGTTAAGAAACTACTTGAGATTGACAGGCAATTTAAGTATGAAGTTTCTTCATAAAACCTAGACGTATGAAGCTGTCAAAAATGAAATATTTGCCAAATTTTGGGTTGGGTAATGGAGATACAGGAAATCATGTGACAGTTTTGACAACACTAAACAGACTAGCTACTCCACGTAATATCTAAAACATGTTATCAGGTTTAAGAAAATGACGAGTAGATGGCGCTTAAACTCGTGGTTTGATCGTAATGTTGGATGGGAAGCCATAAAGTGCGTTTAATCTGGATAGAGGACGAAAGTGAGAAACGTTAACGAGCGTCAATGACGTCAGCGTGGCCCCATTTTCTGAAGATAACACGCTCGAATTAGTGAAACATTTTTGCCTTAGTGCTTTACGCTCGTTTTCGCGGAAAATTTCGGATATTTGTGTCAAAAAATGCTAAACTGGGGTACACGTTGAAATGCTCAAGTTAAACTTGGACGATGTGGTTCAGCGTTTGTTGTGTCAAGTCTAGATATACATTTACATGTACGTAACTGCTGATTTCTTTATATAAATCTACGCCTACTTCAGCATTTCTCCCTTGAATTGTTGCTGAAAAAAAATCTGTTGGTGAAATGGTGCGAAACGCCCAGAATCCTTTTAAATTTAGTTCGTAAAAATCTGCAAACTTTGAACTTGAGTTTTTAAAACCAGATAAATGATTAAATCCAAAATTTGCATAACAGCTGAAAATTAATCAATTTACTTACTAAAATGCCTCACTTTACCTGAAATTCCCTTACATTTTCACGAATTTTAACAAATTACAGACATTCCCTAATTTTCCAGAAAGTGGGAACCCTGGGTGTTTACATGGTACTCGCGACTTATGTCAAGTTATTTGGTTCAATTGTCTTGAATCACCCCAAATGCAGTTTCTCGAATCGAGTTAATCAAATCAAGTCGCATATAAAAGTGGGTTAAACTTGTTTACATGCATAATTTCTTGAATGTTCTCCAAGCAGTAATTCTGCTGTAGTTCATGGTTCCTACTCAAATTCTTAAGTCGATTTCCCTGATATTCACTGACAACTTTTCAGTCATTTCCCCGACATTTTACATGATATTTGTATGAGGAAAATACCGGTTTATTTTCCAAAATTTTTATAATAGATGATGACTAATTATCTGATGCAAATTATCTTAATTTCCCTGATATTTTCATGAATTTCACGAATTCACTGAGATTTTTCCATTGCTCTTGACTTTCAAAAAACTAGTGCAAATTTCAGAGTAGTGCAAATTTCATGACTTTTCACTGACTTTCATGGCCGGTAGACACCCTGCCATATTATCACGTATGAGACTTGTGAAAAATAGGCATACTACATACACTATACTTAAACTAAACTTCTTGGTTTAAGCTGATTTAAGTTTGCACGTAAACGTAGTACTTGTTTTAAGTGAACCATTACTATTGAAACAAAAAAATGCAAGGATTTATTGCAATCGTGCAATTAATGACATTCACACCTCAGATTATACGTAAGGTTACAGGGTGACTCCACTTAGTTTTTTATACCCTTCGAACAATTTTTTTTATAAAATAACACCGCGAAGTACAGGATGACCACAAACTTAAGTTCATTTCTCCCTTTGGCATGATCTTCAATTTTGATTATTCGTGAAGGTCGAAATTGAAGATCGTGCTAAAAAAAATTCTCTACATGTGCGAGATATTCTCGCATACGTTAAAAGGTAATTTTATCGCTTATAAAATGCAGATAAGCCAGTATTTTCCCCTTCCAAATAATGGCCTCTGGGCGTCTGGGGGTGAGGGTGAGCAGAAGGCACCCCGCAATTTATGGCCGTAATTATACACTCCCCCTTATCGTTACGTTCATGAAGATGTTAAGTTTCAACACAAATCTCTCCTATGGCTCCGACAATGCGAATGCTACGTGATTTGCATAGGAATGGCACAATTACGATTGGCAATCTCAACTCTTTACGAACTGGGAGTGAAAGTGGCTTTCTAGGGGAGTTAACGTTTAGACCACGAATTAACTTTGAAGGGAATTTGAAAAATGTCCTTATTTAGGGGAAATTTCAGTTTTCATTCAGTTGTTCCATTCAACGTCATTTCATCATTCTGGTTTTTGACCATATAAACGCGTTTGATTGCCTCTTAGATGGCAGTTGTTATGCCTCAGACATATTTTAATCCAGTTATTTCCATTTCTACACTAGTGATGTTGAACTGACCAGCCCCTCCTCCCCTGTAATTTACCAGCTTGACCTCCCACCGTCATTTTCGGAGGCTCCATATATGGTAGCGTGAACTGTTGTAAACTCAATGCGAGATAAATGCTTAGATCATTTGAAATGATTAGATCAATCATCGTGCTAAGAAAGAAAAAATATGTTAAGAGGATCATGAACCCGACATGTATGTATAATGCATATTGAGTGTGAGAAAAAAATCAAGGTGCCTTATGTGGTAAAACTTTATCAAGCTCAGGTAAAAATAGTAAAACGCCATTCACATTATTTGCAAAACTGACTCTTGAGATTGGTGTCACGTGTGTACTACTAAAAGTAAGAAAACAGTGGTGGCCAATGACGTCCTTAGGACTTTTACGTGTATTTTTCTCTCATATCGGCTTAAAATTTAAGTTCAAATTCTGTAGTAATCCTTTTAGTTTTATTTTAGTATCCATTCATAGTACTCGTAAGTAGTATCACAAAAATCATCTCACTGAAACGATTTATTTACAATTGTACATCTTACAATTTTACATATTAACTTATTTTAGTTTTCACATCAGTGGTGAAATTTAAAATTAGTCATTGACTACCGTGTTCATGTTGAAAATATTCTGAAGGAGATTTTACCTAAAAAGGGATTCATGTTAGATTTTTGGCGTTCCTTAAACAAATGTTTAAGGGGGTGGTGCTATACCGGTCATGGAAGTCATGAAAAAATCATCAAATGAGATTAAGGTCATGGAAATCATGGAAAAGTCATGAAATTTAAATCAGGGTCCTGGCAACGTCGTGAAATTTACAACAGTGACATGGAATTTCTGTCTTTTGATTTATTCACAAAATAAAAATTTGTGTTTAAATTCTTCATTTGTCACCTATTTTCGGGGGGGAAAAATTTCGCCTACAACGTGTTTTTGGCCTATAATTACTGTATGTCTCAATAGTGGTAGAGGATGTTTCTGAAAATCGCTATTTAGTTCTGACATAAAACTTGAACGACCCCATATTCTAATGGGCATGGAAAATAAATCGAAGTCTTGAAAAAGTCATGGAATTTGCAAAACCAAATCCAGTAGACACCCTGTGTTACCGAATTTCTAAGATTCAATTCTTCATAATACATGCGTTGAATTGTATGTATGAAAAATTGCGATAACACAAATGTACAACGAGAAAATGGTTACTCGTTGTACCCATTATCATTTCTAGTAGAATAGCCAAAGCACTCTACATAGATTTTAGATTTCCGTTATTTCTCAACCTTCAAAGTATAATCATGTAGCCAACAATGCCATTTTCCTCGGCGTTTATCAAATCTTCAAATCTTCGGTTTAATATTATTTACAATTAATAAGCGACCCAGTTTTAGCTTCTGTTCGTTTTGTTACGAATCGATTGTCCCATCGCTTTATTTCTTTTGTTATGAAAATGTGGGTTTTGTTTTGATAAATGTGAGCCGTGCAGCTACAACAATGGGCCTAACAGTGCATTCAGAGTATTTTTCGTGCGTACCAAAAAGCAGCAAACGAGGCTTAGTTCAAAAACAACAATTGAATCCTTCGTCGTATATCCGCCCACTTGTTCAAAAAAAAATAATTATTAGGCTCATACACGCTGTATTCATTATAATGGGACCCGCCATACAAATTGCTATCCATCAAGAGATTGCCTTCGTGTTTGATAAGAATTATTGAATACAAACGAGGATATAAATAACAATGGTGGAAAAGCTATTATTAACAGACGCCATTTTGGTCGGGTCAATTTTCATTTAAATGCCTCGACCAATAACAAACAATCTACTCGATGTGTTTATGACGCATGAACATACATTGTTGCTAAGTTTTTTTTTAATTTTAATTTGTTGCAGTTTGATCTGCTTTTAATGGTAAACGTCTGTAACAGTGGCAAACAAATCCAAGTTTTGAAATTTGGGACTTTTTTGGAGAAAAATTAAGGACTATTAAAGATTATTGGAGGATTTTTTCCAACAGTAAACGTCTTAGAAAATGAAATTCTGGGCATGGAACTCATGGAAAAGTCATGAAATTTACATCAAGGTCATGGAAAATTCGTGAAATTTACAACATGGTCATGGATTTTTTGGTTTTTCATTGATTCTAAAAATAAAAATAAGTTCTTCATTTGTAACCCATTTCCGAAAAAAAAAGTTGTGTTTTGGCCAATAATCATGTTGCCACAGTGTTAGGTAATATATTTCTGAAAATCGGTGTTTATTCATGACATAAAACTTGAACGACCCCATACTCTAATAGGTATAGGAAAATGTTGAAGCCATGAAAAAGTCATGGAATTTGCAATACCAAATCCGGTAGAAACCCTGTAGAATGCAGTAATTCAATCGTTATTCATCTTTAAATTATTTACAGGATTCCCACTGAAATTCTCAAGTCGATTACCCTGACATTCCCTGACACTTTCATTTTTTTTAGGACTTGTTTGCCATCCTGCCATAATCACCAGAAATTATGCGCATATAACCTCAAGTTCAGAACTATTATTAATTAAATGACCACGTTCTTATAAAGTTTACTAAACTTAATTTTGTTTCGCAGTTGTTGTTTTTCTCCCACGTGTTATTATCGAACTAATTGGGCAGTAATTCATACCAGTAATTAGCACCCAATCATCGTCATTGCATTCAATGTTATTGGTCGATCGTATTTAGTCACGCACAACAACATGCAAAGGAAAAATGCTGACGAACGTGTTTTTGTTTTCACTTTTTAATTCGTTGGGATTGGGAATGCTCGCATGTAGAATCTTATACACTGGCATTATTTTTTATTTTTTTTTTTGCACCAAACTAGATTTCTAGTGAGTTAAAATGTCTGGTGTAACCCATAGGCCATTGTCTGTCTTTATTAAGCCTGAGCACGGTTTCGCCTGCCAACTAGGCCTATAGCTCCGATTTAAGTCTAATAATAAACGCGATTTATTATCCCCTCAGCGGGTTGCCATTAATTCAGATTCTTTTTGTAATCCTAAGAGGGTCTGCAAATTGCCACAATGAATGGCTTTTCACCCACACAACAAACAGTGGATTTTATGAACGACCCTACTATTCGTTATGCATTTACTTTTGACAGCAGTATCTTAAAACACCACCAACACTTTTGAGACATAAACACTTAACAAATGTACATGAACATGTGAATACATGTATGCTAAGTGCATGGTGACTACAGTAATTTCTGAAAGTTATCTGAAAGTTATTAAAGTCGTTATGGTGATCTGTTCACTGTGCTCTTTAATTTAATATTAATAATATAGGACTGCAAATAACGAAATTTGTAGAAACGCAAAATCCCAAATGAAGTCGTAATGGTGATCCGTTTATACATTTGCTGTTTCAGCCCACATTTACACGTAAAACTGGGCTCAATGATTTAATATCAGTAATATTGGACGCAAGTTGTAGAAACGCAAGATCCCAAATAAAGAATTTTTCAAACATTTCTGTAAAAAAATGAAAACATTAATGGAGGACGTAAACACGCTATATGGGAACATTTTTGAGAAAACATTGTTACAACTGATGCCAAGTTTTTGAAAAATCACCGGAAATAATGATTTTCAGCACATGAACGCCCACATTTACATGCAAAAATGTGTTTATTATTTTGATATGAATAATACAGAAATGCTGATAGCGAGATTTTTAGAAACAAGATCCCAAATGCAGGATTTTACACACTCGGTGATATTATGGTTTTTAATTATGATATGATGGATTTAATTGTAATATTAACAATCATGGTCTTTATTAAAAATAAATAAAAACTATATATTCAATATTGCAACCTTGTTGCAAATATTTCTTCAGAAACACCACAAACTTGCCGTAATAAAATCGAAACACTCACCCAGTGGTTGAGTGTCGAACTCAATACTTAAGACTGTCAATTAAAATTCCCTGAGGTTTCCATATTTTCCTGTTTGGTAGTAGTCACCATGTTATTTTAAAAATTATATTTGGATTAATTGTATTTGGTACTTGTTACACGAACTATAAATGTGGTTATCAACGTAAGATCAAAAAATGTGAAGTTCGTGTGCTGAGAAAATAACAGCAGCTCGAATAAACGTCAGTACAATCCTCAATCAGTACGCAGTGTAGGCTAAATTGTACAATGTACTTTTAACGTAAAATTAGAACTGGTTAGAGCAGTTTATTGTTGTAATTACTGCGTATAAACAACTGGCTTTCACAACACATTCAAACATTTAGTCACTGATGAATATTGAGTCATTAACACGAGCGTACTTCACACACAAGTATCGATGACGTTGTATAGTTCGCGTTGCCATAAGCAAATTGAGTCGAGCGTATACAGCACACACTACATAAATTGAGCATTCGGTAAATGCCCCTTAAAATCGATCGGTATTGGAGCGTGGGCTCGAAAACATATTTATCGTACGTCGAAACATGCAATTACGGGCGGATTTAAGGTCTCGCCTTTCGACTTAATGCATTTCGCATCGAGAGCAGTTGTTGTTTTCGTCTTATCGTTAACTTAAAAATGCGCGAACACTTTACGTGTTACATCGATCACGTCTGGTCAATGCCTCGATCGACCTCCTTAAAAGCCGAGCTCTATTTACGCGTTTCGTAATCGGATTTTTACTATCTTTCCGAGGGAAATACCGCCTTCAAAGCGAGCTAAACCACCTTCCTTCAAATCTACTCCTTGGGGGAATTATTGCGAGTGAAAGTGGACAGTATTAAAGCAGGAATATTAGACAGTTAGAGAAATTTCGTGCGAAATCTGATTTCGTACGAAATGTTACCTTTTGGCGTCATTTCTTGTACCAAAAATGTGTTTTCGGCGAAATGTGAAGAAAACTACATATTTCGTTCGAAATCTATGTAATGATTTCGTGCGAAATGTGTACTCGCAGAAAACATTGTGATCACGGCAATGGGGACTTTCGTAAAATAAATCCCTATTGATGGTTACTCTTTTCCAATAGGGACTAATAGGGATATAGCAGAACTATGTGATTTCGTTTTCATATTTATTTTATTTCATACGGAATTTCTCTGTCTAATAATACACTTGAAATGTATATTAATACACGTGAAATGTATTACAAAATACGTGTAGATTGAGACATTAATATATTGCAAAATGCATAGGAAAATGTATTTCCTGGGTATTCAACAATTT
>JAQGAF010002908.1:0-19907 GCA_034687865.1 Kryphioiulus occultus
CATATGTCACGTGCAGCCATCAACCAATAGGAAATTACTTCCAAGTTGTCCAACCTCTCTCTATACAGGGCCTCTAGGTTAATCGGCTAACCATAAAGGCGATCGGCATCCGTAAAACCGGTTGTTAATCGTAAAAGCGGTCGGCCATTTTGAATTCAAATTTTCTACCCAATACCGCGGGGACGGACGTAGTTCTACGTCAAAAAAAACTAGATCTCCAATGGTTGGTTTTTAGTCAACATTACCAAACACAAATACCAATGGCTTGAATTGTACAATTTTGAGGAATTTTTTTTATAAAAACTAGATTACCAATAATGCATAAAGTAAGAATAATTTAGGAGCACCACAGGTAAGACTTTTGAGAAAAACTTATACATATATCACGAATACTGAATTTTAGGGCAATGGCAAAATTGGTTATCGTGCCAATCGTTTTTATGCTGCTTTCTCAGAATTATAACGAACAAACACTTAATGCAATTCGTTGGCCTAGTGGCAATACCACGTTTCATTATCTTTTTTAACAAGATGATATTTTTATACCATTATGTTGAAGGCTTACTACTGCGGGTCATAGCATAACAGCAACTTACATTTGAGCCAATTTTGCATGTTTTCAATAAAAATAGTTCCTGAGATCTCAATGTTGTTTCATTAAAATTTAAGGCTAATAACATGTAACAACATAATGTTAACATTGTAATAACAAGTAAAAACATTAAAAATACTTCATTCTTAATTGTGCGTAATTAATGTACAGGGTGTCTACTGAACTATATTTCATTTTTTCATTATATAACAACTGATTGTGGTTGGGTGATTGTGGGTGTCATAGGCAGTTATTTATAGGGTGTTTTTCCCAAAAGTCAATTGAAAATTAAATTTTTCAGTATCAAGGAAAAGTTCCAGTAGATTTTCAGTATTTCCAGCATTAAGGAAAAGTTCCAGCATTTTCAGTATTTCCAGTATCAAAAAATGTGCAGTATATTTCCAGGATTTTCAGCCCAATAGACACCCTGTAATAGCATGTACAGGTACCATTTTTTTAGCTGCATTTGGATGCTGTTGAATATTAAACATGAAATACATGTATTAACGTTTTTCCCTCCCCTGCAAAATTGTAATTTCGTTAATAAGTGGTATTGCCACTAGGCCATCGAATTTTGACAGTCAAAATCCAGGTTTCAATTCAAAGTTTCCTTCATTTTCCAAGTTTTCCAGGTTGAATATAAAATTCCCTGAGGTTTCCCGGTTTTCCGGGTTAGTAGTCACCATGCCTTATTTGTGACGACTGAGTTTGCATCAGGATGAAAACCTAGAAACTTTCGCTTTGACGTCAGCATTGAGTAACCTCTGACGTCACAGTGTTTCAAACTTCTGCGCTGACCATGCCAAAACCCAACCAGCGAGAAATTTCGCATCCGGGCTAATTCAAAACAGCACGGCTGAGCAAGCAGAACGGACATCGTCCTGGTCCGTCATGCACCATGGTCATCCACAAATGCATTTCAGTGGACAATGGCGGCAAGGGGGTCAACAACGACCATTACAGCAAAGCAACCTCCATAAAAACGGTTATCTTTTGAGAAAAATGCAATTTCCAAATTGCTACAATTTTATGTGCTCGAAGGGTTATAGTCAATGAAAGCTCGGATAAAACGCAATCATAACCAACTCGCAACCATAAATACAGTGGGCAGCAGAACAAAAGCCCAAATCACGTGACCCTACCAGAGGGTGGTTCATTAATGTATTCGGGGTGGTAAACATCATTTGATGGCAGATTTAATACAACACTCTTTATTTTTATGACGGGCTTTTATGCCAGGCTTTGTTTTATGACTATTGCCTCATAACGCTGCGTGGCATCCCTCCATTATACAATTTTACCATTGTCAGATGCATGTTGATGACCAGGACATACAGGGTGCCCATACATAGTTTCCCATTGATTTCCTGGCCACAGCCATTTATTTTTTGATTCGTCAATTACACGAAAGGCAGCAGTTATGTTTTGCAGATAACAACGCTGTTTTATTCACGAACACATCTCAACTTAGTGTATATGCTTCATTTCCAAAAAGGGTATAACAGGGTGGCAAACAAATCTCAAATTTGGAAACTTTTCTCCAAAAAAGTTTAAAAAAAAACTTTTTTGGAGAAAAATTAAACACTATTTTAGTACTTTTTCAAACTGCAATTTTTGTAATGCGGCATTTCATCTTTATTCATACTAAGTTACAATATTAAAAGAACAATAATGGTATCAAACTGCACCTGTACCAAGCTAAAGGCTGTCAGCATTTCACTTTGTACAGGGTGTTTTAGGACTTTTTTTGAATATTTAGGACTTTTTAAGACATTTTGGACTATTTTTCCGTACTATTTAGGACTATATTTTAGTATCAATTTAGGACTTAGTACTTGTTTGCCATCCTTTATAATGTGGGGCGCCCTCTGTACTTGGCAGCGTGATACTTGCTTAGATCAACTAATAATGGATCAGCCCAACATTAAAATAAAAACTGGCTATGACAATAAATATTATAAAACTTCTCACGGGGAATGCATCAATTATTTAGACATATGGCAATGGCAGGCACATCAATTACGAAAGCAAATATTTGAACGTGAGTGTCAAGTTATTGATTACTCAACGTTCGATAAATTGGATTTCTCCAGGCTAAACCGGCGCTAAATGTGAGCATAATTCAACATATTTCAACTCTACATGTCTAGTATGCAAGAATGACACCTGCGCTACTGCAAGTGTCAGAACTTATCCATTTTTGTGTATTTTTTCTTCTTTTTGTTTGAAATCTAATCTAATTTTTTTTCATTTACCTGCTCCGACCAATCAGGCAATCACTGCTAACCTAGGAGCCATTCGGAGAAGTCAACCTTTTCCTTGTTTTCCCCAACTGTATTTTCAACGCTGTATCAAAGCCTGTACTTCAACTTATGTTTCCAAAAATATCTCCTTATACAATGGGATGCTTTTGAAACTCCATATGTGAAAGATAATATTGAAATAAGACCTTCCAGGTGCTACGTTTCAGGGAAAATGGCTCAGATCATTTATTGGTTTTATTTCTTATCGTCAAAAATGATCCTCAGAAAGCGGTTGCTTTGCCAAGGGCTCCAAATTTTCATTATTGGATCTGAAATGCGTTCATAAAAAAACCAAAGGCCTACTAACCATACCTAATCTCCAGAAACCAATTTGATGGCATCCAATGAAATCAAAGCCTTTAGCTAAGAAAATGCAAAGATAAATAAAACCCTTAAAAGGATTTCCTTGTAAAAAAACAACGTAGTGTTTCTTCGAAGTGCCCACAATGAAAATAAGACTAGGCTAAGCTTATTGTCTCAATTGAGCTTTAAATACATTGACTCGAGCCTCTATTGGTGGTTGAATTTCTTCGGTTTACATTAGAGTGTATAAGCCAATAAGAAAAATACGCTTTGCCTTACAGTTAATGCAGGAAACATGTAGATATTAAACGGCAAGTCAGAACCATTTCACAAATTATTACAAGAAAAAAAATATGAACTAAATGAGCAGAGGAACTCGAAGGAACAAAAAGATCACAATATTTTTAACATCACATCCACGAACGTGTTCAATTCAACTCAACTCGGTAAGTGAATAACATGTGGTGTAGTGGGTGGGGTGTAACCAACCAGTATCAGTGTTTTACAATCCTACATGTATCTTAATTCTGCCAAATTGACAAAATTAATACATACAGTACTGTGAAATGTATTAGGAAAAACTAAATATACAGTCTTTCATACATTTAAGATAAAATAATTATTTACGTATAAAACTAAAACACGTACATGTCCACTTAAAATCAGGAAGGAAACAATACGCAAAGCAGCATAATAATTGAAAACGCAATTTTCAAACTTGTTGTACATCCCCATTTTAAGGTGAGTATACACAATAAAACGTGTATTTGGGAAAAAATGAGAAGAAAAATGTTATTTAACATCTTTGTAGTGTTGATGCCCCACGTAATCGAGTGGGCGTTATACATGTATAACAAGTTGCACAACAGAGTTAAAAACTAACTTTTTATATTACCATGTTTTGTGAAATACAGTAGTGTAAACGCACCTTTAGTTAGCTCCATATTTCCTCAATAAAAATATTAAATCCCAACTAGTTGTGAAAAGATTAAATATCTCATTAATTTTTGTAATGAGTAGGGTGTCCACAGATTTATTAACATAAAATCCCCTGACATTTCTCAGACTAAAAATTTTAAATTGGATTTTTAATTTGGCGTACTCAGATGCTCAGAATTAATTTTAATTTGGCAAATTTCGACGTTGTGCGGGTTTTCTTACATTGTGCAAAGGGTAACATCGCCAAAAACCACAGTACGCTATAATCGATATATGAAATAACTTCTGGATTAAAGTTATAATTAAGTTAGGAAATCCCCTAACTTTCCTTGAAGCTCCATATCCCTAAATACCGCCCCATTCATCGCATTTTTGAGGAAAATGTTGCACGAGTAAATTTCGGTTAGTTTGAAGATTTATGAAGGTACCACACTGACTATGGCATCTTCATGTTACAAATCAAGGCAGACATTGAGACCCACCCCGTCCCTTGACATCGTATAAAATGTGCTCTGGTACGTCAAATCCTATCAAGTGGCTCGAAATGAGTAGCAGAAGTTTGACTACACCAGACTTAGGCTGATAAAACCAGTATATCGAAATTTGAGGGAAAATAAGCAAAAATCCCCTTCGTTTCTGCGCAGCCATGCCATTTATTTCTGTGATAAAATCGACCTCAGTCGAGCTTATTATCAATGCTATTTATTTCCTTTCCCATTATCTTTATATTATCTGTGCTGGTACCCATATGGGGGGCCATTACTCCCCCGCTGAGCCTGGAGAAGTCATATTTGCAATTGGGAGGCTCACCAAATGTCTCCCTAAAATCCCATTGTTATACAGTAGGGAAAAAATTGCTGAATAAATTGATGCGAGAAAAAAGTGTCTCGACTTCCATTGCATTGTGATCGGATTTTGCATTAAAATCGCTCCTGAATTGCAGCACCGATTTCATCAGCCCTCAAGCGAGAAACTCACGCAAGATTTTGCGACAAAAAATATTTAAAGTTGCGATGCACGTTTGGTGCATAAATCAACTGGCATTTTTCATTCTCTTACACGATTACGTTTGGGGAATTTCTGCTCTCGGAATTTTAATTTCATCGTCGCAAAAGTAATCTTGTTTCCAGCAAGATAATTGCATGAATTTGGATAACGTGTTTGGAATGCTATTAGTATAACAATTCGGATCTGACGCCTTTCACGCGTAATTTTGGTATTACGACACATCTCTGCGACGAAGTTTGGATTACATTAAACCGTTTGGAATGAGTTTTCTTTGTTTAGTTTTCATCTCCTCACATTTAATTAAAAAATAAACCATTATCAGTTTAACTAGTTCCTAAACCCCATACGTTGATTGTCGACATCTTGAGGTAATGACAGTCATCAGTATGAATGAATTTCAAGAAATAAGAAAGCAGCTTGAAAAGCAGCTAGAGATGAAATGTTTAACAACCATGACCTTAGCAGCTTCATTTCGCTGACCAACCTCACCGCTAAAAATTCAAGATCATGACATAGATTTGTGCCTTGTTAGTTGATACAGTACATGTATACGCCGATGTAAGATTTAGATAATATTGGTATTTAAATGCACACTTTCATTTTTGATTTCTTCCATAAATTAATTGAAATGGTGGATTCCCCTGTTTATACATACTGAGCTGAGAGTGTTGTCCCTTGGCATTTGTGTTAAATAATACATGGAACTAGAGAGGTAGAATGAAATGTTTAATTTCCCAGACTTTTTAAAAAATACATCATTCTGCATATAATTTCTCCTTCACTGAAGACCATGACTTTTCAATTTCTTCGACAATTTCATGTCTTTTTAACTAGCTACACTGTATGTGAAAGCAAATGTAATATTGATGGTAAATTTCACTGATTTTTTCAAAATAAATCACTTCTGTTATTTTCCCTGAGTTTTTCTAAAAATAATCACTCCTCCCTTATTTTCCCTGATTATTCCATGTCTTCCAATTTCCTTGACAATTCCTGCTTTACAGGTCTGTAGCAACCAACCATGTATTAGTACAATTAGAAAACAAGATGAAATAATATTTTTAAGATTTAATATCACGATGAATTTATTATTTTTGACCAAGATTGTTAAATGTTCCCATTCCTGCTTAATTGTCTTGACCTCTCTTGTGTTAACTATTGTGTTTCCTTAACTATGTGATAGCAAATGTAATATTAATACGTTTAATTCCCCAGACTTCTTCAAAAATAAATCATTTTCCCTTACTTTCCCTTGACTATTCCACGCCATTTTAATTTCTTTGACAATTCCAGGACAATCAGGAAAGATATGGAAAAATATTTTTTACCTTCAATATCACGATTAATTTGTTATTTTGACCAGCATGATTGAATCTTCTGCTTCTTGTTTAATTACCCTGGCCTCAATTTTAGAGTTAAGAAACAAGGTGTCCCCTTTGCCCCTAATGTCAGTGGCCCCATCCATCACGCGTGCCCTTCTTCAGGAAATACAGCACCTCGGATGGATCCCTTTTCACAAAATTGATTAATTGGTTCGACAATCCATATATTGATTTCCCATGAAACCAGGTTCGATATCAAAGAAGCAGAATTGGGGCGGGATAAAATAGACAAGAAAAATAAGAAACATCAAAGGTTGGGCCCAAGGAAACACGAAGGTGAACAATAATCCAAAGCATAATGTAAAACTAGGCTTAGCCAGTTTGCTTTTCAGCATCCTAAAAGCAGTATTCACAATTGAAAAACAGTACAGTAAAACCTTCAAAGTCGACCACCTCCCTACGTTGCCCACATTTCTCTATAACTGTCTCTATAGAGGTATAAGAGTTCATTTTGAACCCCTTCGGTACCCCTATTGTACCGCGTACGTGTAATTGCTGGATAAATGTGCAGCACATTACATGTAGCAATACTGGTACTGTATTATGGACATTTTAATAAGATTATTCATGAATGATGAATGATTACTGCGACATGTAAGGACACGCAGTTAAAGTAATTAAAATTTTGTGTCAGTACAAACTTCGTTCCACATGATGACCACCTCCTTATTTTGACCAGTTTACGAACAGTCCCTTGGGTGGTCAACTTTCAGAGGTTGTACTGTATACAATATAACATTCCTTAAAGTCATCAATAAATCTTTTCATTATTTCTGATTAGTAAATAAAACAAGGAGTACACATGTATGTTGTTGATGGTAAGCTTCAATAAAACTTTAAACGCCTTTCCGCCACATGTTGTAAATATCTGATAAGCCTCTTTAGACGCCATTACAGTACCCCAAACAAAATTGAAAACATTAAACCAATGTTTTATTGTTGGTGGCTACGGACTGCGCATGCTCAAACGCCAGTAACAGTCTCCATAGAATACTGCAGTATTATAGGCTTGGGATGATTGAGGGAAAATTCGATACCCTTTAATCGCCCACCCAAGATGCATAAAAACAGCTACCGTGCTGTTCACCCAATTGGAAACCACGCCAGCAATGGTGTCACTTTCATCCATTTTCACCCAAAATGTCCCTATGTTCTGCCCCATTGCCATCCATTAAGAAAGCTGCGACTTTGACAAATGGGCCCTGTCCAAAGGCTCGTTCATGTCCATTTCTCAAACCAAGACAGCCAGTGCTAAATGACCACTAGCATCTCTCGTGTTTCCAGTTTTTTTTAGTGCGAATTAAATATTGAAAGCAAGAACAGACGTTATAAATCTGCTGGCAAACAATTTCGCGAAACAATACTGATAAAATAATTACTAGTAAACGGAAAATGCATTTGGCAAAAATTTGAAATCAATTATTGAAGTAAGTAGCAACAATACTGTCCATCACACATCGGTAGTTATTGTAATGCACCGATATTTATAACAGTAAATACCTGTATGTACACTGTACAGTACATGCATTATTTTATCTAAGGTTTTTTGAAATTTCTGAAACATAATTAACAGGGTTCCGTAAAAATGAATTTTTTCCCCTTTCCTGGCTTTTCGCGGACTACCCTGACCACAGAAAATTCATAAATATGACAGACCACTATAACAAGGAATCTTATACAGTATGTTTGGCTTAATACAGGGTTCCCCAAAGATGGCATTTTCAACTTCCCTGATTTTTCCAGGTTTTAAAGCAAATTTCCCTGAAAGAATTTATGACACGCATATGAACAGAAGATAGAAACAAATGTTCACGCGACAACCGAAAATTTAGATTAGTTTCTTATTTTGTTTTATAGAATTGCTTGTTATCTCCTAATTTTTGTGCTAACCTATAACTAGATATGCAAAATCTGTCATTAATTTTCTGAATTCCCCTGACTTTTTCAAAGTAAATCAATTTTCCCTAACGCTTTCTGACCGTTTCTACTGCCCTGACCTTTTCCAGGTTTACCAGGACTGGAGGAGCCCTGTGTTATGTACAACTGTAGAAACAGAAGAAAGAACAAAATGTTATTAGGAAACAGGAAATTTAAATTAGCTTGTTTAAATTTACAGTTATTACAGACTACTTCCCTAAATGTGTTAAAATTAGAAATTCCAGCTCTTATTAATGCAGGGCTGACTGAATTAACCAATAACTTAAAAGCTATGTGAATTTCCCTGACATTTTCGAAATAAATCAATTTACCTTATTATTTATTCCGCGCCTTTTCAATTACCATGAGAATTCATAAAGTTCTACTCTAATTTAAAGAAAATCATAAAAAATTAGATTTACATGATATAAATCTTGGAAAAGGGAAAAACTTCTAGTTTAGTTCATTAAACCCACGTAACAAACAGTTTTTAAAAATGTTCAGTTCTGAATTGGGGTAGGACTTTATTCTGCATTTTTCGATGTGCATGTATTTATGCGATAAGACTTGGCATATTATTCCTATATCCTACTCCATTAAAAATGCAGTTAAGATGGATTTCCATTTAAAACTGCCCTAATTTTTTACCGATAGCTTTCAAGGTAATTTTGCCAAAAGATCGTTTAGGAAAGGCAAAGTGTGACGGGTATTGTAAACGTTCACTTTAGGTGATAAATGGTTTTTGCATAAATTTGCGAAAATATCCCATCTGCGCACACAGGCATCCATTTCAAAGTTTCTTATTAATTTCGCCGAAATGAGGTTAAATTAAGAGTGAATTTTGGGGGCTGAAAAGACCAGAACGTTAACTACAGCTGTTATTAATCGATTTTAGGGAAATTGAAGAGGCGTTCTGTATGGGGTGAAGCAATCAATTTGATTAATTGAATTTCCAGATTCTGGAACGACTTAATCCGTGAAATTCGTTACACGAGTGAATAATTTGAGACTGCAATGTTAAATAATGTGAGCTTCGGTGAACTTCTCGTTTGCAAATGAACCAATCAGAATGCAAATTTCAATCAAGAGACACCAGTTTGCTTAATCCCACAAAACTACAGTCAAAATCTCTTGAGTAATTACAATTTGAATATTTTTGAATTTTACATTTTTTTAAGTATTCTGTCAGTAAGGCCGACTAAGATTGCGAACGTCACAAATTATTTAAATTTTAAATTTCTTATTTCACTTTTGCAATTTCTTATTTGATGATATTTTCCTGTATTTCAGGTGATTTAATCATAAATTCCCCTGATCGGATTTATTAAAACCACACATTTATGTTAACAATATGCTACAGTTTGACAAGTTAATCACTAACTAACCAACAATTTGACTAACATTATCATTAATTTAATAATGAGATTTTTCGGATTTTTGTAGTGTAAATATTGCGCTTGAAATCTATTCCTTCTTCAGTTCAAGTTATTTTAACAATTATGCTTTCTAAGCCTTGGGATAATTACATTCTTGTCTGTTTTTTTTCAATGTACATGTATTTGTTCTGCTTCTTAGAATTTCTTAGAAATCCTTGACATTTCCCAGATTACCAACAAGTTCAGGGGGTGTATTACGTAAGACATGGAAATGAAAACAGCTTTGAATTTGAGAACAACGAAAAAACCGTAAAGATTACCAATAATATAAAATTTATCCTTATTATCAGAATAATCAAACATTTCAGGCCTGACATCTGATCTCAAATTTCCATCATCATTTCCATATCGATGAAACCCATCGGTCAAGAGGTTTCAGCTTTCAGGGTTTAGGCGTAATGATACCACGAAATCCCATCAATTTTCAATTATTCTCCGCATAAAAACTGGCAAACTTTGTTATTCCAGAAATCTATAACAACTGAATTGCATAGAATAACACCACCATATGTATTTCCCAATAAATAATAAAATCGAGCGAGGAGTACGAGTTGAGGTCCATAAATAAAAACGAATGCTGTATATAAATAATAAATTTCACCATTAATACATAAGGCCAGCATTGGCTATAAATCAAGTGTGGACGTCATATAAATAACTGAATTTCACTTATTTTCGAGGAGTGATCCACCTGCAAAAACATACTCATTATCTTGTATGCACATTTTCCTAGATGTAATCCTTACAGACACAACAAATGTTAAAATCCTATAAACAGCTTTGTATAAATACATTTACATTTTTTTTAAAGTACTACTGAAAATGTGTCACTTACTGGGATAATCGGTATCGAAGAGAACGACATCACTGTGATTGGAACGTCCTTGAGGGGTCACCGCCGAAACGTGAACCCGATACCGAGTCCCAGGCTTCAGGTTATCCAAAATGATGAGGCGTTTGTCACCGTCAGCTTCCTGTATAATGTCGTATCTGGAAAAATAAGTCAATTAAAAATTAATTCTCTGTCAGGATATAATTATAAGTAGGGTTAAATATAAAATTTTAATGTTTTCAGATTATTAAAAAAACTTTGAATAAATAAATCTTGTAATTAAACATGAAATCGAAAGCTTACATGTACTGTACATGTTAACAATACAGAAACTTAGCAGAAAAAGATTACAATTTGAATGTTTTCAGTTAATCAAAAAACACTACATAAGATAATTAAGACCGATGAAAAACCAAATTAAAAATTCATTACGTATGCGATGCATTTTCTTATTTATTTTTGAACGAATGATTAAATGTATACATCTTTATATCTGCCAGTAAAAGATGACATTAAAATTAGACCAAAAATAGTAATTGAAGTCATAGCAACAGCAGTCAAAATATGGTAAATATGAAACATAATTAAACATTGTAAATCTTCTAAGCAAGAGGAACCGCCATACAATTAGCTTAGAATTCTTGAAGAATACAAGCTGAAATAAGAACCAGCTGTTCCCAATTAAGACGAGCTAATCTATCGTTAACTTTCCGAGTCAGTGTCAAGTTGACCTACAATTAGAACTAAGTTTGGCAACAGCTTTTAGCTACTACTGGGCTAAGACTAAAAGACACACTAGCAGGATCGATATAATGTATTATCATCGACGAGCAAGCAACAATTATAGAGAAAACGAAAAGCAATACACTTGGCTTTACAGTCTTAAAATAGCAGTTAAATAGGGCGTATGCCACCGAGATGTTTAAACTAGTAACATTAGCAATATGAAAGTGAATTATTGATAGATCTCGTCTTGAATATCGTTCAGGTTTTGCTAGTCTGCTCTATTTTTACTCATTCCTTTGACTAAAAACTGAATAAGAACAAAAAATAAACCTAGAAATACTGAGTATTTAAATATAGAATGTAAAATAAATGTACTACTGCGGTGTAGTGTCACTGAATTGGTTCGAAGCTGACCAAAACTAACTTTGTCAGAGGTGCCAAATTTTACAACACTTGTATGCTAGTAAAGTTTTCAAAGTAAACTCACTTTTTCAAAATAATTCGAATGTAAATTTTAATTGAAAAAGCTGGAAATTTGCAAGTAATATCGTATGGGTAAAGAATTAGAATAGCATAATTATCGCAAGAATATACTTTAATCAAATGCAATTACGTGTAAGCGTATCTAACCCAGCTTGCCATACTTTTACAAATTCTTTTTCTTATATATGTATTAGTAGACCTAGTTAGGTTATAAAATTTAATATTTTATAAATCTTTTTATAAATTCGAAGAATTTGAAAAACACTATAGTTAACAAAGAAGAGTTTTATAAGCATTAAAAATAATAAATATTAGACAACTATAGAGATGATGTGACCATTTATAATAATTATTATTTCAGCACTACATATATTTTTCTTATAACAAAGTAAACTTCCTCAAAATATTTATAGATATGGCATGAAAAGAAATTAAGACGTTTAACAATATCAACATTATTTCACCAGATACCAAAGGACATGATGACAATTAATGAAATACGAGAACTTAGAAACTTAAAACATTACCTACTAAGTAACTAACATAGCTGACTAAATTTATACTTGTTACCAGCTTACTTTAGTTACTTATTTTAGGACACATCAACTTAAACTTGTAATATTTTCCTGCATTTGTATTTTTACGTATAATATTTCCATGCATATGTACAGTATACTTCTTTGTACTGATTAATTTTCAACTGTTTACTTTTTATTATTTATCTTTCATTTTCCAACTGTAACTAATTTTTGTTTTTGAAATAAATATTACATTACATTACTACTAATTAATTTTCAATTGTTTACTTTTTATTATTTACCTTTTATTTTATAAATGTAACTAATTTATTTTCTGAAATTAATATTACAGTATATTACTTAGCATTTCTGCCTATTAGAGACAGGCAAACCACTGTCACATTTTAGGTGCTAATTCATGGAGTGAACATGGGTGGCTTGAGGATCAAGTTGACCAAGTTTGGTCGAAATTACAGAATCACAAACAATAATAGCATACTCGGAAGCAGCAAATTTCCTTGCATCAAATAGATCAAAGATGTTTACGCTTTTGCGAAAAAATCGCTGATACCCTTAATACCCAAGACGTTTTTGCACGTACTTGTAAGCTCACATTGTGCTGATAGCATTGCAGAGTCGAGATAACCTTCGTTTAACATTTCAGATAACCCTCGCTATTGATCAATCAGAAAGGAAATAAGACTCGTTTTGGGAATAAGTGTAGACGACGTCGTTTAACCCCGAGAAACCCAAGTCTTATAACGACGCAGGGAGCTTAGCTTCCTGCGTCGAAAACCCAATTAAAGTATTAATTGGGAATCTTTCACTGCCTCTCACCTATTAGTCCTTGCCAATGTCATAGCCCTGATTTTTGCTCTGTATTCCACCGCTGTAGACAGAAGAAAAAAGAAAAACAAAGGCTGAGATCCTCTCAGTGTCTCCCAGCATTAATCTGAACATAAAAGATTGTTAAGTGCATGAAATGAAGAAGAAAACTAAGGCACGAAATTGGCTGTCTTTGTTTGCCCTCAACAAACGTTTTATACACGAATGGCAGTAAACTCAAGTAGCTTAATTGTCTCCATGAAATTAATCATTTACTGACATTGTTGATATCTCACTAATCACATCGATGTAAGCTGGATTAAAAATTTAAATAAACTGGCAAATAAGGGTAGCCATTGTAATTAACGTAAATAATTAATAGGATTCGAATCTTCAAGTAAACAGAGGGTTTTTTGAAAGCTGACATCAATTTTTAAACAGAAAACGACTGTACTACAGAATAGTCCCTGCTACGCCATAGAAACGTTGATAAAGTGGGCTTCTCTTAACAGCGTGTAGGCTGGCAGTGATTGCCTGGCGGTTAGGGGCAGCCAATTGAATTTACGCTTTTGTGTTAGTTTAGGTTGTACAAAGTACAAAACAAAGAGGATAAATTGAGACAGCTAGGACAGGTGTATAACACAAAATCTACTGCAAAATACTGTATATCCGTATTTCTCCTTTATCTCCTGCTTAATTTGTTTTCTGAATGTAATTAATTCATCCAGCGGATTTTATCCATTTTTAAAATAGGATGATGTGAAACTTTAATGACACTATTTTGGAAGTAGGCGGGCAATTGATCCAATTAAATTCAGCGAGAACATTTTTCTTTTCTGTAAAGGGTAAATGGTCTTTGATAACATTTGGGTTTTGGTAGGTAATTAAAAGCCAGGTCATAACAGTTACGTTTTATGTCATGTACGCTGTGCGTGCAAATGTCTTACGCAATATACTCTGAAATCCCTTAGTATAATCAAAAATAAATAAAAGCCATCAGTAATTTTTAAAAGACCTAAGTTTGGTTTCTGTTCGGCGGTTTTACTGACTATACGTGCTTCTTAAACGGTTATTTGCAGTTTAATAACTTTCTAAAATACGAGTACAAATCCTTTTAAAAAAAATGGACGAAGTTCTTTAAGGTTCGACGCAATAAGCCATTAACCTGATATTATTCGAATATACAATGCAAATCAAATGCTATTCCTTAAAGTACAATGGATAAGAGACTAAAATAACTTATATAAATAATAATTGTAAAATTATCATATTAATTGGCAGCTTGATTTTCCTCATGGGTGTATGGATTTCAGCAACCAATCACATACTGATAGTTGGGTACTGAGTTGAATTGAATTAAATATGATTGTGTAAAATTTATTTACGGTACCAAAGTTCTGACCATTATTTTCGGTAAAATTCCTTCATTTTGAAGCCACACATTGCAAAAGCGTTGAAATGTTTCACACATACAGTAGTTACATTTACATGTATATCGTGGCCAAATGGTTAGCATACATGTACGTTCAGCAATTGTAATTATTTCACCATTTGTAAGCATTTCAGTATGGATTGCTCGTAAGAGAGTAAATGTCATGACAAGAAATCCATTTGAAAATTCACAACACGATTTTCATTTTGACTTTCATTGCCATTGCATAAACACCAGTTAGCTAGCCCTAACATTCATTTGGTGACAATCCCATAATGGGTTTATCGTCAAACAACAAAACCAAATAACATGTACACATTCAGAAATCCATTGCGAACGATCACCACATTGTGACAATTTATCAATTATTTTTCTGCCTGCTGCGCAGAATTCTGAACGCCTGTACGCACTTGTTTGCACAAACATATTGGTGTTTTCAGAAAAAATATTCATGTACATGGCGCAGTTGTTGTCAACCAACCCATGCAAAATAAACGGGGTGTTATCATTCACAGTCAGTTGGAAATATCTACACATTGATCACTGTTGCATGGTGATAAACCCATTACAGAAACTAGCACTCAGTTGAAAGGAAGAAAAATCGTTGCCGAGTACGAGTTTACGTAGTAACAAAACATAGTAATTAATAATGCATTCGCCTATGTTCGAGCTAGAAACACCGACTCAAAAGATTACATTTTTATAAGACTTCAAAAGAAACTGTACTGGAAAAATTGTGTCGCAAATGTTGGGCATGCCTTGTGCAGCTCAATACAGGTGACCTGCATTACTCTAGGACAACAAGTAATTCATGACTAATAATTTCAAAACCCCTTGCAAAAATTTTCTGTAGTTTTAACTGATGAAAGCAAAAAGCTAAATTTCTTAGTGTAGAACTGAATTAAAAATCCAGAATGGATTATTTTAAAATAACCTAAAATTTCTTTACACAAGGCCCCGTGGCTTTTCCAGGTTTAAAAACATTCCATGACCTCTAAAAATGCAAAAATATGACATGACAATGTAAGGAATGCTATATTGCTTATTATACAGTACATAAGCAGGAGATAGAACACTGAAGCAAATTTAGATAACTTGTTTTTTATAATTGACCATTTCATTATAAATTTCTTTCACAAAATTGCTAGTCATCGCTTTTGAAAATAAATCAATTTTCTAGGACTGTTCCAGGCGTTTTCAATTCCCCTGACTTTTCCAGGTTTTCTAGGTGCGGGGGAACACTGTTACATAAATTAGTCATAATAGCACGAATAAGTTTGTTAATCCATATTTACTTTAGTTCTTGTACTGTAATCCTCTGCTTCCTAAATATGGGTAAATTGCCACAATTGGGTAAAATTGGTTTTTCCTTGGACAACTACTCATCTCGTAATAATTAAAATTACATGCGACTGTAGAAGTGTATAATACAGTAGGTAGACTTAGGAAACTGATGAAGTCAGTATGTAACTACATGAATATTCTAATACTGACTAGAAAAATATTTATTTAATTAAATTAAACCATTTTTGCTTATAAGTTTTTTGACATTTCAACCGGATAGGGTAACAGGACTTCATAAAACGTGGTTTTTGGTAAAGGTCTTTGTGATTAACGTATATTGGGTAACGAACAAAAAAAATTCAAGAATCACTGAAATAAGCCATTTGATGCCCCTACATGTTGGCAATCATTAATAACCGCAATGCTTGCAGAGATCGCCAACATCAGGGGCATCAGCTATTCTTAAAACAGTTACATTACACGGATATAAAACTAAAAATCTCGTGATCTTATTACAGGAAAAATTTCTTTTTAAATGCAAGATCTAGGCATAACTTTAGCCCGAAATAGACCAACACCGATAATACAGTATGTAATCTTGCAGGTTTTGTTTTCGTCTTGGGAGCCATTTTGCAGCATGCATATAATAAAAAGCGTGCTGCATAAAAGTTACACTTAAGTGGGCCATAAGTTGCATACCGCAACGATGCTAAGTCATGACATTAACAAGTTTTAAATATTAGCTTTCATTTCACAAAATAGTCTTATTCTTTTCATCATGGAAGTGCTTACCAAATAAAACGAGAGCATATGCATGCTTTCACGAGAAACACAGTAAGTTTGTGTGGAAATTTCATGTAAATAAAAGTTAATCACATAGCAACACAACGAATTCATTTGTCTCACATTGCAATCCTTGTAATAAATTTGGTAAAGAAATCTGAGAACAATGAAGAATAACGAAAGATGGAAAAAACGAAACTCATGAATCCTCAAATGGCCCAGACTGCACTTTAGTTGATAGGTCATAAATAATAAATAAGACTGAAAAGTGACCCATAAACAAAAATCTGGGCTATATGGAGTCGCACAAACCCTTGGGCTGAATCGTTACCAAGATGACGATTATGTTGCGAAGCAAATAAAACGATGACAATCGAAATAAAAAGATTGACTGTAAATGGAGATTACGAGGTTCACTCAAGAAGGAAACCAAACAAAGATGAAAAGCCAACATTTCCATCAACTCTTTAAAAAAAACTGAGATAAGCACGAATGTCACACGTATGCATATATGGATGCAATTCATGCTTATCTTGCTGATGCAAGTACTCAACTGTCAATGTCATGTGACCTCAATTTCTCCAGGCTTATTTCTGACTTGCATGACAGAAATTTCTTCCAAATTTAGATGAACCGCAAATCGATTTGAAACTGCATGAAATTGATCCAAAAGAGCGTAAAATGCAAAGAAGAAATGAGTGAACTTCGGTATATAGACTCTGCTGCAGCATAGACCCAATGAGAACGTTGGCTTCATGTAAAGGCTCTTAACCTTATAGTGACTGCCTAGCAGTTAGGGGCAGCTAAATCAAAAATTACATTTGTATGTAGGTTAAGCAAAGAAATTAAAAGGATAAATTTAAACAACAAAGGCATGTGCATTCTTATACAGGGTTCTCCAGATATGCCATTTTAAACTTCCCTGACTTTTCCAGGTTTAAAACAAATTTCTCTGACCACCCTGACCAGTGAAAATGCAAAACAATATGACGTACCAATGTAAGGAATGCAATATTTATTGCTTATGATACATTTACAGGGGATATTTACAGGAGATACATGTATATAACACACATTTTCACGAGGAACAGCAAATTTAGATTAGTTTTTTTAATTTCTTTTGCAGAATAACTTGTCATCTCTCCTGATTTGTTTGCACTTACAGTATGCAAAATCTGTCATTGATTTGTTGAATTTCCCCACTTTTCAAAGTAAATCAATTTTCCCTGACTTTTCCAGGTTTTACAAGTCTGGGGGAACCTGGAACCCATTGTATACTAGACAAATAGAGTTATAAATATTATGTGCACTTGTGGAACAAGGACTATACCGAAGCTAATCCAAAACTAATTTCAAAACTAACTAAAGTAAACAATTCCCTCGTAGTTTTCTTCTTGAAACACAAACCAGCAGCTCAACAATTGATAATTAAATTATGCCCTCGAAATTGCAACACATAATTGAGCAAAAATAATCACATTTCGTCTCCGGTTTATAAATTTCAATTACGAAATGGATACGTGTCTTGAGCAAAATTAATCAGTTAATTAAATTTCCATCACGTGGAATCTGAGACTAATAGAATTAAAGCCAATGGTAGCAAAGCTGAATTCCCGTCTAAATATTAACAGAAAAGAATTCTTAAGATTTCTTTCAAAATCTTGCATTTTAACAGTACCAAAGCACAACTGGATTAAACGTGCAGTAGGTCATTTCACAGTGTTAGAAGCCAGACGTGAATATGAAGTCTAGGTCATATGAAGGTCGTGACATTTTAGCGAGTCTGCAATATTTCATTTACAAAATTATCACATAAACAACCATTCCGTGTATAAATAGATTTACTTGGAGAGTATGCAACCACATTATGTTTTAGGTGTCTATAAATGCATATTAACAGCTCATTTAGTTGAGTATCAAGATGTCATCTGATGCTCGCAAACAGGCTTTAATTAATCCGATTAAATGCCATAGAAATTAAACCACATTTTTGCCAAGCTGGATTTTTAATTTCACTAACGATCGGTTGTGCCAAACTGAGTCTTGAATTGCTGACGATTAAAATCTGCATTAATTCATGATTTCCATAGGGCTCCAACATAGCTGAAATTCTCAACCTCCCTGACCATGCCAGGTTTTAAATCAGTTTTCCCTGGCCACCCTTATCTCCCTGACCACTAAAAATGCAAAAATATGGCAAAATACCAAATGTTCGGAACGCTAAATTATTGCTTACAGTATTATGTATCAATTGGATATAGAACACACATTTTCATTAGGAAATAAATGTAGATTAGTTTTTTTAAATTGACTATATTATTATTAATTTCTTCCACGGAAATTGTAGTGATCGCTTGATTTTTGTATTAATTAGTAACTAGCTAAATAAAGTAAATATTAATTTGTTGAATTTCCCTGATTTTTTCCAGATAAATCAGTTTTTCCGGACTTTTCCAGGATTTCTAATTTCCCTAACATTTCCATATTTTCCAGGTCTGGGGAAACCCTGCTAATGTACCTAAAACAAGTGATATGGTCCAAAACGTTAACCAGAGGGCAGAGTAAAAAATCCCACTAAACCTGACAAGTACACTGTGAACAAAACTGGCTCACAAATTATGGATTTTAAACATGGATTTTATAAAACAACACTGCTGACGTCATCATTTGGCTGACCCTCTCAATCCATTAGATGATGACATAACACTTGAACGTCCCCAAATCAGAACGTTTCAAGTAAGTCTTGATTTGGCCCTTACTGTTGGACCATGAAACTACTAGGAAGTTGGCAGGTATGCAACCTACATCTTGATTATTTTATGAAATTTAATTGGGGTTAGTTAAGGTTCGCCGACTCTTGGAGTAAAAGTTACTCATTCTGCAAATTCTCCAGATCAGATTCAGGTAGATGTTTATGTAGATATGAACATCCTTCTGCACATTACCACTACGTTTCCAAAGGAAAACTGAAAACAAACAGAAATCATGGCGTCAGTTAAGCGAAACTTATTTTTCGCATAACTATACGACATGATTTGCTAAATTTTCAAAACTTTTTGGTGGAAAGATTAGCTTCAGAGCTTTTGTTGTTGGGCATCAGATAGGGGTAAGAAGTTAAAAGCCTTACTATCTTGGGAATAAATA
>JAQGAF010002909.1:0-19904 GCA_034687865.1 Kryphioiulus occultus
GGCTATCCTTTGGAAGAGAATTCCAACGTCGAATGGCATGCAGAAAGTAAGACCAATAGTAAGAATCCGTATGGGCTTGCAATTCCATAAGCGGATTGGCATGACAAGTTCTACCACCTCCCTCCACCCTAAGGTGGCTAGCGTACTTTTGGAGATTCAAAATGTAACGCTAGTCTTATCCCTTACGTGATTGCTTTTCAATGTTGTATTTTGCCACAAAGTTTCCCCAAGAATGTATGACTTGATTAATGATAATTTAAGCTTTTGGAAGGCTGTCGTGGTTCATTGTCTTTCCTTTGACACATTTTGATTGCATAATTAGTTTGTAATTACACTTCTGTGAGCTGCATTTCTGCATTGTTGTTTTCAGTATAGAAAATAGTCCTATCAATGGAGATTTTCGATAACGAACTATCGTTAACTACTGTATATGAGGTTGCACGTGACGGTATGTTGGGCGTGACTTCATTACATTAAAGCCTCATTGAACAATGATGAATATTCTGCGACGTATTAAACCTGCGATTAAGTCAATTCATTTGCTCTCATTACCATTTTGTCGGCAAGGAAATATCATGTGGTTAGGTGCTGAAATCGAAATATCCCGGGTGGAACATGTATATCTGGGTGATCACCAACCTCCCTGTTAAATTAACTTTCTAATGGGTTGAGGTTGTGAATTTTGAAGCAAGCTTAATGATAAGGCAAGGCAACCCAAATTATACGAGTCAAGTGTACTTGTAGTTTAACACTTGAGTAAAAATGTTTGCTTTTCCGATGTGTTTTCAAATTGTATGTCATTATTAACCTCAAGTAGGTTTCTAAAAACTCACTGTATTCCCTGACACATTCTGCAAGATCTGCACGTATTTTCGTTCTATCGTGTTTGCTTCAGTTTCAAGGCAAAATTTACTGATTTTGACACACATGTATAGTACCTGTAATTGAGATTAATTTTCTTGAAGAGCTTAATGAAATACACTGTATGTTGAATTGAAGGCATGTCTTTTTATACCGACTTTTAACGAAGCGAAACAAAATGATGACTTTTTGTAACGCAATATTCTTATTTACCAGTTAGCATATTTACAGCACACGAACCTTGTCAGTATACAAATGCATCAATCGGTGCCTTGTTTGATTTATAAACGCCTACTATAGTCGTGCAAGATTGAAAATGTTTAATCCGGGATATTTGGAAAATAGCCAAATAGCCGGAAAGAATACATCCTGCAGATATTGACATTCGGTAGAATGGGTCTTATGCTGATATGCGCAAGAGGCGGTATCACGTGACTCAATTCATTGTGTTGAGGGAGATGACCGTTTATGAGATGAAAATCACGTGTTTGTCACCAACGCACATGTCCGCACAAGGTCCGATGAAGGTTGTTCAAAAAGAGAAATGGACAACTATGCTGTCTGTTCAATTCTGTTGTAACATTTATTTTAGCATCATTTGCATCTGCTCGAATAACGGTGCGGGTTTCAATTAAGTACCTTGAGATTAAATGCCTTTCTTCCGGTGTATTAGACAGTTTTATGGATATCATAAAAAATAATTATTCGCTCGACTTATGGCGCATCATCCTCGGTATTTCCAGGTGAATGAATTCATGAGCAAGACTAATTGCGCTATCCGTTTTGAATAACGAGCGAATCATTTGCTGTTAAATAATGGCCGAAGAAAGCTATCCTTTCATGCACAAAGAATTAATTGTTTTCAAAAATGAATTACGGCAAAGTTGAGATATCCAACGTGGAATTTAGTAAATTGATTCCATTTTGGTTGGAAGTACCTAGGAGTACTTTCGGATTATGCCCTGTTCCATATGGTCACAAAATATTTATTTTTCAACTTGCTTCTCGAGTATACTGTGCAAAATGAATTCTTTATACAAGACGAATTGTTGACCTGTCCTAGCTGTCGTAATGTATCCTTGTCATGTTCTTATTGTTGTTTATTTTCCTGTTTTTTGGTTTTCTTGGTTTTTTGGGGTTATTTGTTTGTTTTTGGGCCTAGCCTAACCTAATCTAACCTGAAAGTGCAATTTCTCTATTTATTTGTCCAACCGCCTGGCAATCACTGCCAGCTTACGAACGTTGCATAGTGTGTTCAAATCCAAAAAGCTGGCCAAAAACAAAAATTCTAAAGTAATGATTTCTGCATTTCTGACTCAAAATTTGCATATGCAAAAAACCTGCGCCTCTTAAAAGGCTTGTAGTATGTATAAATAACTTCTGTATATTTGTTAATTGGCATTTAGCAGCAACGGGAAGTTGACACTTCATAGCTCGCCGTTTTTGCTCCCATGTTTGAAGTGTTTTGTTGAGCGTCCTGTATAAAATGTCTTGATTACCTAGTGGTAAGGACATCATTGTGCTATATGGTTTGGACAGTTTTAATTAAATAAATGAGTTATTTTAATTAATAATAATGTTCTTAAAGCTTTTAATAATACTTCCCCACAAATTTTGCAGTGGTGGCATATAATATCACCCATGAACTATTGTCTGAAAAAATAAAATCTGTCCCTGTTAACCCCCTTCTTTTAAAAAAAACATTTTAGTTGAATGATACCCAAAGTGAAAGATTATACAGTAATCATAGGCTAAATCACATGATTCTGTTTTGGTTTCTCAATAAGATAACGACTTTTTTTCGAATTTGTGTGTAGCATACAAGCTGCTGATTAAAGTTTATTAAATGCGAAGAAATTGCAAAAAAATAGTTGGTGAAACCAAAAAATCTCCCCACAGTAATACTTTTTTCCAGAGAGAAAGACAGGCAGGTTCTGTCGGCATTTCTGATTCGGAGATTCAGACAAATGTCGGGTTAGATATTCAGTTTAATGTTAATATTTTTTGCCCTTTATTTTTATGGTCTGAACACTCACTCGTACACCTTATTAGTTTCCTTCCAAAAAATACTTGTAATAAACTGAATGCCAGCAGTTTTTCGCCATGTTTCCACAGGCAATGCAAATATCGCATTTTTTAAACATTATATGATATTGCGGTATACTGAAGTACCAACCCTTAATATTATAGTTGTAATTTTCAAACTTTTGACTCAATGAGTGATTTTTAGCCAGCTTTTTTTGGATTGAACAACTGTGCATGCGTTGAGAGAAACTCTCTTTATAATAGCGTTTATGGCGGAGCAGGGCGCATTCCGAAGTGCAGCCTTTCGGCTTCCTTGCATCTTCGTTGCCAAAATTCGCGAATGGATATCATCTTATGTACATGGAGTAAATTGTCAATTTCGAAGGAAGATAGTTTGCGAGGTGGCGTCTTGCATGCTATAGGCGACGCAATCGGTTATAAGACAGATACCACTTCCTGTTCCCTGCCACCATTTTTGTTACTTCCTCTGTTTGACATGCTTCAGCATCGATCTGCACGTGCTTCCAATGCATAATCTCTTCCTTTTGCACTTAGATAAGCAAATTTTCAATTTTGTCACACGAGGAACCGCATAAGGGAAGCTTTTAACCAAAACCTAATCCTCGCATAATAAGTTTCGCAACATGACGAAGCACCTCAGCAGCGAACTTTTGCAATCGACATTCTCTCATATATGCTTTCGATGGTTTCATTTTAGACATATTTCCACGAGGAATTGCATGAAGAAGAAGCTGCATCCCTGATTTCTAATTCCGTTTTCCGTTGTCCGAAATCCAATTTCCTCGTATTTGGTATTTCTCGTTGGAAATAAAGATGCTGGTGTGATCCTCTTAATTTATGATGGTCGCCATGGATACCACGACAGAGGTGCGGGCCTATGTCCAACTGCAACAGGGTAACATTTGCAATAGCCACGAGGAACGAATTACGACTGGCAGGTCACTTCGCAATAACAACAGGGCGAACTCGACAGCTGGTCAAGGTGGCAAAAATGACCTTGCTGACCATACGATGGACACTGCGACCACTGCAGCTGCTGCACCACCGGTTCGAGCCTTCAGGAAGACACCCTTCAGCATGTCTTTGGATCAGCAGGAAGTTAGCGGAAACATTGGATCCAGTCAGCCATTTTCATTAAATGGTAATGATGTCGTGTTGCTGACTGACAACTGATTTATGCCATAAAATCCCCAAACAACCCACAGTGGTTGAGCATGTCAAACAGGCTACAGCACTCACCAATCTCTCACTTTGAATTGGATGGCTAATATCGATTTATCAAGATCTTGTTTTTTGTTGTCTGGAAAAGTTACCTTTGCCAAACTTTGATGTCAAAGGAAGGCTACCTTCCAAGTATTGCTCAAACCACCGTGCATGAATTAATGAGCTGGTTTCCAGGGCT
The DNA here is from genome assembly GCA_034687865.1 of Kryphioiulus occultus. Classification (NCBI taxonomy): domain Eukaryota; kingdom Metazoa; phylum Arthropoda; class Diplopoda; order Julida; family Julidae; genus Kryphioiulus; species Kryphioiulus occultus. The sequence continues at coordinate 4,310 of JAQGAF010002909.1, forward strand.
CTTCAAATGGCCTTTAGCATTTTCGAAAAGTAATCTGGGTGGGAGAAAAATTTAACTTGTACCTAAATGGAAAATGCACAGTATCTTCTACTACACCGAGCATATATAAACAGTTTTAGCATGGCATTTATACACATATTTTTTTCAATTTTAGTTCCGTTAATTGAAATCGAAGAATTTGTCGAAACAACCATTGTTCTGAAGAAGGATAAAAAGAACGAGCTTGGAATAAGTATCGTTGGCGGCAGCGACACCTATTTGGTAGGTGTGACATGTGTTTCGAATTCCTTCCATACAGGCAGGCAGTTGGTTTATTGGTGGATCACCTTTCTCATACAAAGCAAATGTTTAACAAGCAATGAATATCGATTTGTGAAACGACACATTGTTTGTCTGTAATACGTCATGAAATTCGTCGACTCAGACTAGTGGTTGAACTTCTGCAGTTTAAGCGCATTTTAAGTCCACGCGTGTAGTTTACCTTCAATGACAAACTTCAGAAAAAAACTTCCAGGGATTGGCAAATAAATAAATTTATATGTGGTTGTTAAAACCAGCTGAAAAAGTTGTTTGTCAAAGTTTTGTGTTGTTGAGTTGAATCAGAAGGGAATTCGCGTGTTTTGTCGCCAGGCAAACTAGCTGAAAAAATATTGCGCCCTAGTTTTTACTTTTTTATTTTTTTTTTTTGGTTCCAAATCGATCAAGATCAACCAACCGTACCCTATTGAACAACAAACAAACTTTGTGTGCTCTTTCGCTTGAATAACAATCATGGCTTCTTAATGCCATTCAGTAATTATTAATTTATATTGACTGAAGATATTATGAAATAAAATATTAATTTCTAGTCGTCAGAAATTCAAGCTGGCACCTGGATATTGGCAAAGAGCAATTGGAAATCTATGATCTTATTATACCGCTATAACCGTTCCTCAGAGCTATAATTTGATTTGAAAATTCGCCATGAATATTTTAGTGTAAAATTGCTCAATAAAAGCAACTGTTGCTGGGCCCACTAAACTCTAATCAGCATAATCCAGTTGGTATAATCTATGATTAAAAATAGTTTATTGCTGAAGCGCTAAATCGACTTTCAGATCGTAATCATAGTTCCAAGGTGATAGAAGCTTAAATGGTCATATATAAAGGCGACGATCTGATGGTAACAAAGATTATACCGCAGTAACCATTCCTTAGAGCTATAACTTGATTTGAAAATTCACCATGAATATTTCAGTGTAAAATATCTCAATAAAAGCAACTGTTGATGGGCCCACTAAACTCCAATCAGCATAAGCCAGTTGGTAAAATCTATGATTAAAAGTAGTTTATTGCTAAATCAGCGTTCAGATCGTAATCATAGTTCCGAGGTGATAGAAGCTTAAATGGTCATAGTTGAAGGCGATGATCTGATGGCAACGAAGACTCTTTGCCATGCAAAGAAAGTTATTTCTGATGATTCATTGAGTGGGTTGTTAAGTAGTATGGGAATAGAATGGACCTGGTCATTCTTGGTCAGCAGTAGACACTGCACCATAAATATTTTAGTGTAAAATATTTCAAAAAAGGCAACTGTTGTTGGGTCCACTTAACTCCAATCAGTTTAATCCAGTCGGTATAATCTATAATTAAAGTAGTTTAATGCTACAGGGCTAAATCGACCTTCACATTGACATCATACTTTTTTAACATGCAGTAGAACCTCAAAAGTTGACCACCTCCCTATGTTGACAACAGTTTAACTGATCGGACGGTCACCACGTTAACTCAAGGGAAGGTGACTTCTACACGTTGATCACCTGCACCCCTCTGTATGTTGAATGTTGACCACTTGTACTATGACACACAATAGTAATTTATTCTCTGTATGTTGACCAGCATGGTCTTAACATGTAAGGTCATGGATGATGCTGGCAAAACTTACTGTACACCCCTGAACAGTAACTGTCCCTATAGAAGTAGAAGCGTTCGTTTTTGAACCTTTCTGTACAAGGGGTGTTGCAGTAAATAGGGGAAATTTCCTTTTAAATTGGAAACTCAAAAATAAAACATTGCAGAATTTGATTCGCGATTTGCACTGTTTATTACCACAACAGGTTGGGTAATTGTAGGCTAAAAGTACACTGTACATTAGTGTTTCTGTATTAGTTGTTTCTGTAATTGATGGATAACTTTGCATCACATTAGCAATACTGGTACTATATTATGAACATTTTACTAAGATTATTCATGAATGATTCATGAATGATGAATGATTACTGTAAAATGTAAGTGCATGCAGCTCACGGATTTAAACTCCTGTATCAGCCTCCTTCCATATGTTGACCAGTTTCCGACAGTCCCTTAGGTGGTCAACTTACAGAGGTTCCACTGTTATATAAATGGCCATGGTTATAGGTGATGATCTGATGGCAACAAAGGCTTGCCATGCGAAGAAAGTTATTTCTCAGAGGAGTCATTGAGTGGGCTGTTAAGTAGAATGGGAGTAGAATGGCCCTGAGGTGCCTTACGAGATTATACTGCCTTAATCGTCATTAAACAAACTCAAATGAACATAATTGCGCTCATACGTTCATCGCAGAATGCGTATGTCATTTGAGCAATTTCTTTTCCTCCAAGGAAACTATTTGCGTTTCTGCCGTACATCCTGATGGAACTGCTTTTAGAGACGGTCGCCTTAAGCGAGGGGATATCTTATTGGCAGTGAGTAAATACAATGCAGTACTCGTATCAATATTAAAAACTCCCTTTTGAGTTATTTGAAAGCCTTTGTCGCACTTTTTAAGGTCAACGATCGATCGTTACGCGACGTGACGTCATCAGAGGCCCTGGTGGTGATGCGTGAAGCTTGTTCGCCAGTTCGATTGGTTGTCCTAAGGGAAAACCCCCTCCTGATGTTTACCACTTCCGATGGTAAGACAGGCACTTTGACGCACTAATGAGTTTCGAGCTGACTTTTTCGAAAAACCAACATTGGAAGACTTTTCTACCAAAATTTTGTATGGGCCACACGTTCGATATTACCTATAGCCAAAAAAGTATAAATTGTTTAAAAAAATTATTTACAGGCGGGGAATTTGCTCTAGACTTTGGGGTTTTCATTGATTGGCTTGTTCGGTTATCGTTAAAGCTTTATATGAAGCACGTTTGAATTTCAGAACCGACCAAATACGTGACTGTTGAACTTAGGAAAGCGGCTGTTACGGATCGACTGGGCTTAAGCATAATGCACGGAGAGTAAGCAATGGCGAAAATTTAATGATCGGGCTTAACAATTAAGGGCACTCTGGGTTTATTTTGCACGCGCGTTCAAATATTCTTCTTCGTTGATAAATAATAGCAACATTGAAATAAAAGAGAAACATTAAGGCGAAAATCACATGCTCGGTGCATCAGTGACATTATTGTTGTCATTGGCTGTACTATAGAATAGTCCCTGCTGTCCTGCTCCAGTATGGGCCCTATGAGAAAATGCGCTTGTCCTAATGGTTCGCAGGCTGGCAATGATTGCCTGCGGTTGGGGCAGCTAAATAAACAAATTCTATTTTTATGTTAGTTTAGGCTAAGAAGGGTCAAGTTAGGTTAGGATAAACACTAAAACAGTTAAAAAAAACATAAAAGGATAAATTTTAATTGCTAGGACAGGTGTCATTCGTGTCTACTAAACAGATGGGTTTGAAATATACATATTTTGTCCACATTTGGAGCAGGGATTGTTCTGTGGTACATGTACCGTATATATCCTTGTGTCTTCTTTAATGAGGTATAAATGCAGCCATGATAACGTCATATGCTATCCTTAATACACTATCGAAGCCCAATTAAAATATGCCGTGCATCTTCAAATAACTATTTAATTGCATTTGAAGTGCTACTTTTGGCATTTATTAAAATAAATTGCTAGCTTAGTAGGTTAAGAACTTCTTTGAGAAGTTGACTCTAAATTTGCCTTGTACAGTGCACGGGTAAAGGTTAAATTGTCCAAAATAATTGCCAGAAATAAAGTCGAATAAATGAGGCAAAATAAATGGGGATCATTATTTCAACTGCAACAATGCAGCATTTTGTTTTAATCAACTTTGCCGTTAAGAATATAAAACTCGTTCAGTACATGTAGTCTTAAGAGGCATTAATGTTACTTGGCCGTGATGCAGTAAACGACATATCAAGGAGTGCATGTTCAATAAACCCAGGGTATCACAAATTTTAAATAATAAATACAATTCAAAACATTTAATAATTTTAATTTAAACCTTACGATTTACATTTCTAATTTTCTGACATATTTTTCCAGCAGATATGGCCAAGGCGTGTTTGTTACCTGGGTGGTATGTAACTGATACCTTTATCATGTTTGGAGATTTTGAGCATCACAGGCAGGATTTGGTGCAGTGACGTTTGCTTTGATTTCCTACATTTTCAGCGACCTGGGAGCATCGCTGCAAGGCAAGGGCGAATCTTGCAAGGTGACAGGATTTTGGAAATTAATGGGCAAAACGTGAGGGAGAGCTCACAACGAGAACTGGCCTCCACGATACAGGTCAGAGATATCGGTCAAATAAGCGAATTAGCCTTTGGCATTAAATTGGCATTTCATTTACAGTATGAATTGAATTATTGCAGAACTTAGACGGTGCCATTGTGATTCTTTTGGGGAGGGTTCCCACTCTGACTCATTCCATTCAAGAATGGACGAGGATGAAGGTCGGCTCCCCTGGCCGAATAAGGACCAGCACGTGGTCATACACCGCTAAGGAAAAACTTCAGTCACAGCGACCCAGGTCATTAACGACATTGTCTTCTTCTTTAAGAAATCGTCCTGTCATCATCTCATTTTCAAAAGCGTTGTCTTGTCCTCTCCAAACAGCCTTCCTGTGTCCACTGGCAAAGAGAACCATGAGCTTTTGGTGCCCGTTCCTATCCCCTTCCCAATTCCTCCACCTCAGTCTCGCGCTGGGTCCTCCAAGCGCTTCGGCAGCCTGTCCTCCGATACCGGAAGTCCTCATCGCAGCGGGATTGTCCATTCTATGAGAAGGACCTTGGGCCCAGAGGGCGCTAACCTGCCATTGGTCCTACCGCTCAAGATAGATGAAGAACTGTTATGTGCGGAGCTGAGGAGTCCACTCAGGGAGAAACGATTGATCAACTGTCCAAAAATCGAAGTGACCAATTGCTGATTTTATATTCCAGACGCCGAATGTATTTACTCGTAAGTGGACTGTCCTGGACCCTATTAATTACAACGTAAGGAGTGAAGTGTGCACCTCAAGGGTGTCCAAGGGTGATGACGCAGGGTGTCTACTGGTCACGGAAGTCATGGAAGTCATCAAATGAAATACAGGTCATGGAAGTCATCAAATGAACTTCAGATCATGGAAGTCATCAAATGAACTTCAGATCATGGAAGTGATGAAATTAACATTAGGGTCATGGAATTTTTTCCTTTGATTGATTAACAAAGCAAATAATTTAAAATTCATCATTTGTCTTCCAATTTTGCAAAAAATGTCACCTATGGCGTTTTTGTCCAATGATCGTGTCCTCACTGTGGTAGAGGATGTTTCTGATAATGTGGTAACTATGACTTAAAAACTTGAACGGCCCCATATTCTAAGAGGCATTAACAAATTTTTGAAGTCATGAGAAATTCATTGAAAAGTGATGGAATTTGCAATATCAAATCTGGTAGGCACTCGTCAGAAGTATCGATAATATACATATTGTTACGTCCTGGGCCCTATTCCACAAGGGTATGGAGTTGTACTTGTATAGAGGTATGGTGTATAATCCCCACTACTATACAAGTACAACTCCATAGAGGTATCGTGTATATTCCATACCTCTATACAAGTAGAACTCCATACTTTTGTGGAATAGGGCCATGAGATGCACATCTCGCTCTTCACAATATATGAAATAGGACCCTGGTGCCAAACACATTTCAGGACGACAACATTGTAATTCACCGTATTTTGTTTTTTTCTGTTGTAGGTATTTAGTAAGAGCAATGCTTCTTTTGGTACGCCGATTTAAGGTAAAATCGTCTGAGTTCTCGGCTTTATGGATATTTTACGCTTGTTGACATGATGGAAAAATCCGTCCTCATCCATTTATGGAACATATAACATATACAATATACACCATATACCGTACTTGGAACCGATTTAAATTCGACCTTCATGAGTCTCGATTGACGTAATTAGTCTTTCTCGTAGCCCTATAGAGTAGTTTGTTTGCGCATAAATTGTATTGGCTATTTTTGAGTAACAACGTGCTGGCGCATTACGATTTAGGGCATGTTCATCCGGCACACATAGTGAGTGGGTGGGGAATAAATACAAGATTGCATAAGGAAAAAGTCGAAAAGTAAGGTCATAGTTTTTTTTTTTATTTTCTCTTTATCCATGTGGGTCGCATACTCAAGTTCACAATCGAGGTTTAAGGATTCACAATGACAGCAAGGCATGCATCTTTCAGTATTTCAAAATGTATGAAACCAATCTTCCAATGTCACAAACTGTTTCTGAGAATGACAACTCTGTAAAATTACATAACCTCATGCTGTTTGGAAGCGTACTCAAAGATGCGTGTCTTTATGGACAGGCCCTATGTCGTAAATGTCTTCATGAATGCGCTTCCTGTTGGAGGATATCGCCCACAGCGTGTTGCTCAAAATCACTGATGTGTTGATTTGTTCAGCTACTTCCTGTTCCGATAGTTATTTGGTGGCAATTCATGATGACCGTATCTGCATCCAGGGTTAAGTCTACGGGAGCACTACTATTAGGAGATAACAGAATGACGAAAATAGGAGGGTTGTAAATAAGAACACCATCGTGGTCAATGTTATAAACCAGGGTTCCCCCAAACTTGTAAAACCTGGAAAGGTCGGGGAAAGTTACTACTTTTAAAAAGTCAGGGATATTCAAGAAATCAATAACAGATTTTGCATAGCAAGTTATTGGTTAGAACAAAATCAAGAGATGGCAAGCAATTGTGTAAAAGAAATTAAGAAAACTAATCTAAATTTGCTGTTTTTTTGTGAAAATGTGAGTTCTATCTTTGTGATTCTACATGGAGTTCTACAATGTGAGTTCTACAAGGAATGGATAAGCAATAAATATTACATGCCTTTCATTGGCATGTCATACTTTTGCATTTTCAATGGCCAAGGTGGTCACGGAAATTTATTTTAAGTCAGGGAAGCTGAAAATGCACGTCATCTCAGGGGGAACCCTGTAAACTCCATTTCTGCATAATTTAACTAAGGGGAGGCGCGCATTAGTAGAAAATGACATCATTGTTGTCTTCGAGTAAGATATCACGATTGTTTCTGGACGATTTAGGGAAGAAACTTCAATGCCCTCAATGTGAAAAGTTTTTGAACTGAACTGCAAATTTTTCCCGCTTATTGTACATGCAAATATTGAAAGAGCGCAGAATTGAACAGGCTGCCATGCAGATTTGGAACATCCCTTTTTCAGCGTTAATTTTACATTTGTGCCAGACTCCTTTTTTACATTTACAAAAAAGGCGTCGAACTTTACAAAACATTTGATCCCCATTGATGGCCCACAATTCCTCAAAGTGTACAACAGTATTATCTGAAATTGTTAACATCGTTGGTCCTTTTGAGCACCAGCTGTTGGCATATTAGTCAGAAATCGCCCTACATATGTTTCGATATTTGGTTCATTTAATGTTCAGCAAAAAATGTATAGTTAGGGAGCATTTGACTTAAATTAGATTTTAAATTACACTTCGACGTCCACTTAGAAAGCGAAAGAGCTGCGCTTGTACAAAATGTACCTACGTTATGATAAGTAGGATTAAGCGTTGTGCTTATTGCAAGCAACTAGCCTTAAATTAACAATTAGGAACTAATAAAAGAGGTAAGTCTTAGTTTTGTTAGCTCGAACCTTTGTCTTGTTGTTGAAATTAACAGCGGCTGCAGTGGTGTGATATTTGTTATACAATAGCCTTTTATATAAAGCGTTCAATTCATTGTTTCCTAACCGCCTCGAGCTTTTCGTATACAATAGTTGTCTCAGGTCGTTGACCCATACCCACATATAAGTTGCACACATTCGCCATTGAATAGAGCACAAGGCGAAGATAATTAGCTTAGATTTATCCGAAGGTTAGTGCAGTTGACGATGAGTATTCAACTATTTTAATTAGACCCGAAGCGTCTTTGTATATTTTTTAAACAAATGCATAACCTAATGCATCGTGTAATACCGCTTGCTTTGGGAGAATTAATATTTTTAATCTGCTTAAATTCTTATCTCTGAGCACTGTTCGTTTTCTAGAAAATAAAGTACTGTATATAATCCGTAATAGAATAGCGGCTTAGCTCGTGCTTGGGAGATATAGTATAAGGCAGTAAATATTTAAGCGTGTTGACCGAAATTAATGCCTGGCCATTAATTAAGTTTGTAGAAAGTGCTGCACCTAGTGGCAATATAGCGTACTTGCTTAATGTCTTCTAAGCGTATTTGCAGTCCTTTGCCTATACCTGTAGTAGTATGTTAGGAGAAAATTGCAGTAACTCGGCCACATCCTTGAAATGAATGCAAAATTTGTTCGCCATCTTATCTCATCATTGAGAGGGTTTTTAGGACAGCTATCTCGTTTTTCAACTTGATCCCTCCAATCTGGAATTACTCCTTTTGACATTTCGAGCAATTCTACAACTAATCATGCGTACGAAATACATGTACCTGTAGCAGGTTTTGGTACTGAGGTTTAGGGGCGGTACCTGCGCTCTCCTTAAACATCCTCAACAAGTACACTACAATGCAGTGTTGACCGGTTGCGCCATATTGCGGTTACATTTAATCGTTTGTTCCGAATTGTTCAAAGGCCTTTTGAATAATTCAACAAAGCTCGCGTGGCAAACCATTCAAAATATCCAAAATCAGATTAAACGAGCCATGAAACCTTAATTGCACATGCACCACACTGATTTGATGGAATGTTATTTTGAAAATCCATAATTTATGAAACATAATGAAACGAAATATTCTACAGCCGGTCACCATCGGTGGCCATCGCAGTAAATTAATGTACATGCCAATTAACTTTTGACTATTAATTTTATACATAAACGTGTTCTGATTAGCGCTCATCGTTTAAGGGCCTCCATATAACATTGGTGAGGTATTATTCAATGCAAATCGATAGGTTTGAACGCAATTCTAATGCTTCTGGAATACAAAATGCATCACGATATTACCTGTTTTATTATCGTTGGCAGGTACATATTTTCTAAGTAAATTTACATTTAGATATTTAATTAAATTTTTTATTCTCTAATTCAAATGTGTATTCGGTGTGAACTATGGGAAAAATCACCAGGTAACAACATAGCGACACATTTCTGCAACCAGTTTTTGCAGAATATAATGTTTAATTAAATATCTAACTTTAAATTTACTTTGAAATTTTGTACTTGCTAACGATAACAAAACAGGTTATATAATGCAATTGTTTATTTATTTAGCTTTATAATTGCGTTGAAACCAATCGATCTGCATTTCATAATGCATCACCAATTACATATGAAGGCCCTTAATGATGCAGATTTGCTATATTTTTCAATTAAACGGAACTAATTCTTCATACTTCCAGTCAACGATGCCCACCGATGAAACGGGAAAGATATTTTTTTTAAATATGTATGCAAAACGGAACAAATTAAGTATTATGTCCTGGGAAGCCATTTTGATGCCTTGGGAAGCAATTCGATTGGTTACACATATCTCTAACTATGGCTTGATATTTCCCACGCCGTTATTCGATTGAATTGCACTGTATGTGCACATACAGTATTGAACATGTACATGTACAATGCTTTACGAACCTGGAATTTCTCAAAAGAATTAAAGGAATGCAGCTTTGCTCGATCGTGTTTATTGCTGACTATTATAATATCTGATGCACGATGGCGACCACTCAGTTCTCGCAATTATTCATTTTATAGTCCTCCTAATAACGCACGTGCATATGCTATTTATCATAATTGCCACTGTGATTTTGAAGCAATTTTCTCTATAACCGGTTCAGAAGCGTCAGCGTCTGCTTACAACAGCACGGGCGATTCGAGGAATATATGAATTCTGCATTGCAGTACAGTGGAGGCGAGATGATAATTGCATATTTTCTAGTTGAAAAGATGAAATGCAATGTTGCTCAGTAGTTCACCAGGTTTCTAGGTGACCAGGTTATATTTATGCATCCAGTATGCTGGGACGTTCAGCAGATTATTACGGAGTTTTCCTTTCTAGTTCCTTCTTTCATTTCCAATTGAATTAGACTGGATTTTCTAAACTGGTTTGAAGGCAAACATAAATAAACATATTTGTCGTAGGACAATGTGGCGCCGTAGTACGCATTTTTATCCTCCTCCTTCCGTTTCGAGAATTAACTGGGGTTGTTACCCCTCCCAACGAGACAACCGAAGACTTTCCATTGGCTCTTCCCATACTGCCGTGAAATCTCAAGTCGTGGATTTTTGGTAAACCAGTAAGCCACACATTTTCCTATTCCTAATGCATTATCGTGAGGGGAAGACGCCCGTGTTAATCAATGGAAATTTCCTGCGAGTTGGTTTGAGGCATTGCGACGCCAATTATGGATACCTCTTAATGATGTTTCTGAAAGACGCTCTGTCCAAATCTGGAGTTTTTCGCTGTTTGCATTGCCCATGTAACCTTTAGCACTGCTATTATTATGTGGTCAGTATTAAAACCCCATCCCACTTGGTTCTTGATCAGCATCTGGCTGATCGTCTCTGGCGCCATTGTAATATCTGCGCAAGAAGTAACTCTCCAGAGGTCCATCAGACAGGAATCTGAAGGATTCGATAACGAAAGCGGTGAAGAATTGGCCTCCAGTGACCGTTTCGAGTGGAAATGGCCAGAGGAGACCACCAGCATCCTTAATTCTACTAGTGGTTCTGTTGTCAGTAGTAACAGCAGCAGCACCACTACCAGAAGAAGAACTAGAAGCACCAGTGGAACAACGCCAATTCCGACTTCTGTATCAACATCTTCAATCACATCACCTGAAGAGGATGCCGGAGAGGATGATTATGAGACTGATGAGACTGAACAAGTTCCGGGAATGAACAGAAGGACGTTTCACGACTTGGATATCACTCATGGAAGGAACAAGGAGTCGTGGTTCAATCGGATTAAAAACCTTTTCAAACCAAACCCAAGAAACAGCGTCCTTGCTCATGCCATGCAAAGTGGAGCCCAATTCAGGGAGAAATACGGGTGAGAAGAATTGATCGATTAGTCTCGAGTGTTTATAATATTTGACCGAAAATTGCTAAACAATTGAATTTAATGAGGTTAAAACGTCTGCTGAAGTTTTGAAGTATTGGAGGATGTATTAGCTCAAGCCTCGTATTCTTGATGAGTGTGCTATGGCCTTCAAGATTTAGCTTTCAAACGTGATCATTTAGTGAATTTTCAAGCAAATGTGATTTTGAATTTAGATTTATCTTTTGCAAGCTCGTAGTATATCTCGTGCAAAGCAAATCAAAATCCTATAGATGAATGGAAGAAACTAATTGCGCTTAGACAAAGTTCAGCCAAGCGGAAACTGTATAATGCAAATGTTTTGATAATAATAATAATAAAACTAATAATAATTTATTCCCATAAGCAGGAAAAGGAGATAGAAGGTTGCATTAAAGGCAAACACTTATACTGTACATATCCATGTTATACAGTGATAGTATGGTAGAGCATGAAGGACTTTGCACAAAGTTTCACTCTCATTGTGAGGCTCTTGCCAACAGTTTTCAATTCAATTCACTTCAGTATCCCACAATCCATTAGTGAATATCATAAGGTTGGGGGAATGTACCTCCACGTTAGGGTGGTCACCATCATCATTGTTAAAAAAAATGCTGCATAATCGGATTGCTGGCATATAGATACATGTATTTTCGTATTATCTTAGTTTTTTTTAGGCAAGGCTATGAAGAGCTGACTGTACGATTCAGATTTAATCATAACATGCCTATGTTTCAATTAGAAAAGTCAATTTTTACACCACAGGTTAGAAAGGTGCATATAGAAAGTTAAATGCTTCTTGAGCTTTGACTTTTAAGTTTAATTAATTAGCACCATTTTTCGCCTGCACGACAATGGACATTTAGAATTACAATTTTAGGATTCAACTAACATGGCACCAACTGACAACCATTAAATAGCAGCTGAAAATTATAAACTGGTTCTTTTATCGTTCCTAAGTGTAACATTATTTGCATTTGCAGCTTGTGCTTGGGAATCTGACATTGTATTATTCCCAAGAATAAAATAAAAAGTGCACCGAATTCGTGCCCTTTATCTAAGCAAACGAAATGACTAATGAAAAAGAGGGAATATAGGTCAGCAAGTTAACCAAATTATACTGAATTTATATACGGTTATACCATAGATTGCCAAAAAATCAAAGTTTATCGTTATTGTCTTAGATCGTAATTTAATTTACTTCTAATTATACAGAGTTTCTATGAGAATCAGGAAGGATGACTCAGGTTTCTCTGCATGGTGCTATCAGAATCGGTGGTCTTCTTCTTCACTTTAACGACATGAACACCTTAGGTGATTTTAAAAATCGCTTTAGAATTTTATGGCACTTTTCTGAACATCCTTTTTTAGAAATGTAATTAATTAAGATAATGTCATCAGCTTTTTAAAATCTTATCAATTTTGATGTTATTCAGTGCTAGGTGTTCCATCGATATCAATTTGAGTTTTTTCAAGAAAGGTTGTCCATATTATCTGTCATTATTATTCACAGTTCAGAATATTGCCACAATGTTTGTTCATAGTTATAATTTGTGGGTCAATCCCATTTGTCCAACATACATACAGTACATGTATAGTAAATGTCTCCAATTACAACGTCACAGTCTGTTCGTAATTTTTTATAGGAGTAGTAACATTGGTACTGGTCAACAGTCTTCATATGGTGATGGTTATTCTACAGGGACTAATTATCAGTCCAGCCCACAACTCGTCCCAGATGGCGCTTTTGCACCCATTTACAAACCTGCTGTATCATTGACTCTCACTGCAGATTTCATCGAATTGAATTGTGCGGCTAATGGAAGAATACAACACGTGAGTAACGCCACCTATCATTCTGACCATATATTAATGAACGTGAATCTAGTTGTTGAAACAAAATCCACATTTCTATTAAATATTTATATCATTTTGCAAAAGATTCAAAATCTTGGTGACTTGGATCAAACTGTCGAGACCGATTCCGGAAACCTACTTTGAATATAATGACATTTTAATCAGACCAACTCCATGGAGCTTTTAATTTGACGACACACAATAAGCCATTGTGTTTCTTTAAATAATTTATTCGCTTTTTCAAATTCAAATGCAGCGAAATTGGCCAACTCACAAGTGCAAGATGATTGCCCGGAAAATTATTTATGCGACAATATAAATTATTAGCGACATGCATGTTTCATGAGAACGCCAAAAAGTTTATTATTATCATAATAACGTAATTTCAACTTAAACCGACGCAATTGAAAGCAGGCCTCCGCGCAAGAGCGAATCATAAGCAAACACTTAATGCGTAAACTAAATTTAACATAATGAAATTTTAATTTACGGCAAGAAAAAAATACCTCCTGGCAAATTTAAGAAGCAATACAATGTGAATTTCTCGAGCAATTTCATCCGAGTTTGTATTATAACGAAATTCCAAAGGCCACTTGGAAGCGCACTGTACTATATTTTTTAATTTGCACGTTGGGGAAAGGGATATTTTGACCAATAATCCAATAATTTAGTTCTACAGTAGTTCACTGTTGTATGTTGAATTGAAGAGTCGAAAAGCTTGTAGAAGCTTTTTTCTGCGCATTGAACTAGTATCAGCACAATGACACCTCATTCGAAATTTCGAACATTGCTGAGTAATGTCGAGTCATCCATAAACCCGAATACATGTAACACACACGTTGGTAATCTTTTCTCTAAAGTAACAAACATCCTGGAACTGGCCTTTATACAGAATGGTCTGACGCCTAAAACTACGTCATTAGGAGACGCGTGTATAATTTGGGTGGGGTCTAGTAATGGTGCCATGAATTGTGTAGGTTGCAAATATACGTTTTTTCATTCGGTTCTATTGTGACATTTGGGATCCTATTGCCGTATTCACCTGTCCATAAGTGAAGAAGGTAATGGAATTTTAAACAAGATGAAATGCGAATAAACAATCATTCTTTGTTGGGATCCTCTGTGAGATTCGTCCTATAAAAAGCTAAGTAATTAAGACTTAATTCTTTCCTTACCACCAAAATAATGCCATTTGTACTTTTTATTCTCAGGGAATTCGCTGGGTGAAATTGGTTGGTCTGAATAATTACGGTCATCAATTATTCGCTACTGTGGCAGACGGGGATCGAATTCTTTTCGATACTTATCACTTCGGAGTGCGAACGGACGGCAAAAAATCGCGTTTAATTATCCGAAGTCCAGATCCAAAAATCCATTACGGAGTGTACCAATGCCAGGCCTCTGTAGCCGGAAATCCAAGCCTTATCGTCAAAGAAGATTTCGTCGTTGGAAGAGTCAAGTAATTGAACAAAAGCAAGATGGTTGACTTTGCTGTCACGTTGACGCACTATGCATGTACGACTTGCCTAACGAATTTACAGATTTTTTTTTCTAATTCTGGTGCATGTAAGTGTAAAAAAGCAGTATCAATGTTTATGGAAGGGAAGAGAAGGAATTTAATCCATGATTAAAGTGACGCGAAATGGGATCCAAAAGTGTTTTTCACAACATGCATGTCAGCTTCTAATGCACATGTAGGTAGGGGTAGCACGCCAACTGCCGTTAATGGCATTTGCAGTATTCTTGTCTCTTATCAGTATTTATGACGAATAAAAAAAATCCCCAGATTCCTGATTTTGAAAGTAATTTCTTGGCGGTTGTAGGTACAGTACCTGTGCTGTAAATACACGACGTCCCGCGTTTTCAGGGTTAATATAGGGTGGTCCAAAGAAACGGGAAATTACAATTGTATAAAAGCGCAAAATACAAACTTAAAACTTTTGTATAATTATTTTTAATCTATATACAGTGTATATAAAAGCACCTCTCCTCACTGACTGACTGACTTACTCAATTGAGCGGTGGCGCTCAAACCGGGAGGGCTAGAAACCTGAAATTTTACAATCAAGTACCTTAGGTGCCGAAGAGTGCTTATTGCCCCTCTATTGCCCCATTTTTCCAATAACCCTCCTAAGGGGGTTAAACCTAGGGCTTTAATCGTTGGTGATAAATGTATCTACCACACCTTCAGGGCTAGGACGGTGAAATTTTGCATGCAAATACTTTAGGTGTTGAAAACCACACCACGAAAGGATTTTATTCGTATTACCCCTCAAAAGGAGCTAAAAGTGGGGGTAAATGTATCTTACGTACCATCAGGGCTAGGGCGGTGACATTTTGCACGCAGATGACTTAGGGGTCATCCATAAAGGACGTCCGGGCAAGGGGGGGAGGGGGGGTATTCGAAAACCGGACATTGCCGGACAGGG
>JAQGAF010002910.1:0-19903 GCA_034687865.1 Kryphioiulus occultus
TATTCATTATTCGCAGAGATAATATGTATACAAATTTTAACATGGCAGGGGTGGGAGGGGAACTGCCCGTTAAGCAGAGAAAAATCTTGTTCTGGTTTCTTCGAACTTTTCTTTTTTGTTACAGTTGTAGAATATATGTCCACACATATATTTTTGAACTGTAATAGTCTATTAGATTTCAATGACATCAGTGCTGGTTGTCGAAATTTAGCATTTTAATTTTTGTCTGTGTTGCAAACTTTTAGCAAGGGAACTATATGAAAGTGGGCTTTTCCTAACGGCCCGTAGGCTGGCAGTGATAGCTGGCCGGTTAGAGGTAGCTGAATCATCCTGTATGCTGCTTTAGGTTGTTAGATTAAACACAAAAATACAAAAAAGGTCAATTCAAACAGAGTTGAAATATAAATTTGATATGCACTTTCGGAACATTGACTAGTCTAAAGCATACCAAAACGAAATACATGCCATATACATGTACTTGAATTTAGCGGAGAAAAATCTTGATCTGGTTTCTTCTAACTTTGCTTTTTTTTGGTGCAATTGTCAAATATATGTCCACTTTTGAATTGTAATAGCTAGTCCAATACAGTTCAATGACACCTTCATTTACTTTTTTTAATTTATCATTTTAATTTTTGTTTGTTTTGCACACGTTTAGCATGGGGACTATAGAAAAGTGGGCTTCTCCTAATGGCCCGTAGGCTGGCTGTGATTGCCTGCCTGTTAGGGGTAGCTAAATCCCGTTAGGGGTGTCTAAATCCCGTTAAGGGTGTCTAAATCCCGTTAAGGGTAGGTTGAATCCCTTTAGGGGTAGCTAAATCATCCATTATGTTAGTTTAAATTGTTAGATTACTCACAAAAGTGCAAAAAAATTAAAAGTAAATTCGAACAGAGTTTAAATATAAATTTGATGTGCACATTCGGAACATTAACTGTACTAAAGAACATATAAATCCTGTTATGAACTTTTAAAGTTATAAAGGTTCTTTACAACAGGAATTATAATTGAAGTACAGGAGCATTCTTTGGTTCATGTGATACACCAACTCGTACAGTTTTTTGCGGTTTAATCCACTTCGACATGTGCGCCTCTGGTGGCAGGTGTGGCATTTATTCGCATTTATTGAACTAGACAGCATTTGGGTAATGTTATTGGTCAATCTGGTCTTCAATTACTTTCAACCACATCGAAATGTCCAGGGATGTTATGTCAGGTATATATAAACGAAAAACGGCCATGCTTTCTGAACGACTTTTTTATTAGGTGATCAGACAAGTATCAGTTTTCAGAATTCAATCAAATCAGGAACAACTTCCGGTCAGTCACTCAGAGCTCTATGTGAAAGAACCATGGAGAGCAGCAGGCGTCGTGTCCCTCTTCGGTCAGCTCCTTGACCTCGCCTCGGCAGCACACGTGGGTGATGACGTCGTACACCTTTCCGGTTGAGTAACAGCACTTCCGGTTTGGTGCCCTGTCGTACACCTTCTGCCCACAGCACAGTTGCGTCTGCTTGTTGAAGATCTGCTGACCACAGCACCAATGTGTGCGTCTGTCGTACTGGTCATCTCCACACATCCCGAAATTGCGGTCCTTCCTGTCGATGATCTTGTCCCCACTGCACATCTGGGTTTCACTGTTGGACATTGGCTGACCAGCGCAACAGGACAAGCGCTGCTCCCAGGGGGTGCCCTCTGGCTTGGGGATGCTGTAGTTGCCACAGCAGATTTCCTTGTGGAAGTTGTAGCTCATTGTCCCGCAGCACTGACTTCCATCTTCCTTGTCGTGCAGGATGGACTCCAAGTACACGTAGGTGTTGCTGTCGGTTTTACCCGTGGTCCTGCAACAGAACTGAATAAAAGACTCGAGATTTGTTTCTGAAGTTCCTATTGGTAGCCAACCAAACATGGCTGCAGAACCAATTCTTTCATCCAGGCATTGGACTGTTGTATCATTACCAGGATTCTCTCAAACCTGGGAAAGTCAGGGAAATTGGAAAGTACTGGGAAAGTCAGGGAAATGTTTATACTTGAAAAGTCAGAAAGTCAACAAATCTCTTGATGCAGAAGTCAAGAAGTGGTACTCTCATGGAAATTGAAAGGAAATCTAAAAGCTTACTTCAATTTTTAGCCTATTTTATTCCCTGATTTGGTTTAAAATTCATTGTTTGTCATCCAGTTTCATAGAAATATGAATTTTTCATAACTGTATGGCTGGTTTTTTTTCTTTGTTTTTTGGTGAATTATCACGTCATCACTGAGGACGAGAAAGTTTCTGAAAACCATTATTAAGTGATGCCATATGCATTGGAATATTTTTGGAGTTATGAAAAAGTTGTTGAAAAGTCATGCAATCTGCTATACCAAATTCATTAGACACCCTGTAAAAGGCTCAGTTAATAAAATAATTTGATTTGAAAGGATTTGAAGGAAAATCTAAAATCTTACTTCAAATCTGATCCTATTTTCTTCCCTGATTAGGTTTAAAATTCATTACTTGTCATCGAGTTCCATAGAAAACCTAATTTTGCCTAACTATATGGCTGGTTTTTTTTCATCGATTTTGGTCAATTTTCACGTCATCACTGTAGACGAAAAAGTTTCTGAAAGCCAATATTAAGTGATGCCATTTGCATTGGAAAATTTGTGGAGTTCAGAAAATTATTGAAAAGTCATGGAATCTGCAATACCAAATCCAGTAGTCACCCTGTAAAAGGCCCAGTTAATGAAAGGTTTGATCCTATTTTATGCCCTGATTTGGCTGAAAATTCATTTTTACCTAACTGCATGGCTGTTTTTTTTTGGTCAATAATCACGTCATCACTGTGGACGAGAAAGTTTCTGAAAACCACTACTAAGTGATGCCATATGCATTGGAAAATTTGTGGGGATATGAAAAAGTCATTGAAAAGTCATGGTATCTGCTATTCCAAATCCAGTAGACACCCTGTAAAAGACCCAGTTAATAGAAGCCAAATTATCAATATTCATTGAATTAAATAACGAGAAGTGCATGAAGTGAATAATGAAATTGTAAATATGAAAAACTAATCTAATTGTGATGGTCTTTTATGAAAATGCATTCTATTGCTGCGTGCCTTTCCGTGGATCACTGTAGACGAGAAAGTTTCTGAAAACCAATATTAAGTGATGCCATTTGCATTAGAAAATTTGTACATTTATACCATATGTCATACTAGTGCATCTTCAGTCAGGGAGTTGAAAATTAAATATTTGGGAACCCTGTAAACACCAAGGGACTTGTACAGACCTGTTTGTTCTTGTCGAAAGCATCGCCATCACAGCACGAGAACGTCCTCTTCTCGTCCATGCCCTCCTTCTTGGGCACCACGACATCGTCACAGCAAACGTGGGATCGGAAGTCGTAGGTCTGCAGACCGCAACATGCCATCGTGTTGCTGGCCCTAGCGGTGATCCGGAAGTCCACCACCCGGCGGAAGCTGTCTGTGTCTCGGCCGTACTCCACGCAGCATATCTGGGACTCTCGGTCGTATGTCGTGTTCCCGCAACATTGCTCATCGGACCGCTTCTCCAGAATCTGGTCGCTGCAGCAGACGCTCCGGACCTTGTCGAACGGTTGACCGTTGCAGCAACCGTAGTCACCGTCAGGGTCCGGCTTGTCGATGACCGCTCCATCGCAACATATCTTCTTCCTGTGGTCGTAGATCGCTGACTGGCCAATCAGGCAACTGTTGAGACCTTGCAATGGGTTGGTCGACAGGAAGTCCAGCGGCTGGCCACATCCGCAGCACCGGAAGTTGGTGCTGTCGTATGCTTCCGGACCGCAACAGCCCACGCGGGCCATACCGGCCTTGTCGTGCACCGTACCGTTGCAACAAACTTGTTTCTTGCTGTTGTAAGACGTTTGCGCTGTGAGACAAAAAATTGAAAGGCATTCCTAGTATATTGAACCTCTCTATTTGGACACTTCTTTAAGTCGGACACCCCCTGCACCAGACGTGTACCGTGGAATTACAGGGTATCTATAGGTCTTGAGTGTCATGGGAAAGTCAAGAAACGAAATTCAGGTCATGGAAGTCATGGAAAAGTCGTGAAATTTACATCAGGGTCATGGAAAAGTCATGAAATTTGCAACAGGGTCATGGAATTTTTGTCTTTACGTTGATTCGCAAAATAAACATTTGGGGTTAAATTCTTCATTTGTCACCTATTTCCGCAAACAATTCCACCTATTGCGTGTTTTGTTGACAAATAATGATGTTGCCACTGTGATACGTGTAGATAATGTTGCTGAAAATCGCTATTTAGTCATGACATAAAACTTGAAAGGCCCCATTTTCTAATAGAATGGAAAAGTTTTTGAAGACATTGAATAGTCATGGAAAAGTCATGGAATTTACAATACCAAATCTAGTAGACACCCTGAATTAATATCAGGGGCAACCCCTCTAAGTGGGACATCCCTTAATTCAACGTTGGACGGTGTTTCATGTACCATCGACGAGAAAAAACCTTTTACATGTCGGACAAAATGTATTGCCACATTGATGGAAATGACTCATTTTGGAAAAAAAACTCCTTTTCCACACCCCTTTGTAGGGAATTCCAGTCATGTTTGAACCCAGTCTGCCAGACTGCTGTCTACTGAGTTTTCTACTGAGTTTAGTAATTGATTTTCAACCATGGTATGTCAAAAAGCATTTGACTCACGTCCTCCCTCATGTTGACTTCTGCACCGCTGTTACGTGAACCCCTCCATTTTAGGGTAAATGTAATCTGCTATACTGGCTTTTATTTTGTTAGCAGATTCAAAACTTTTGCTCGAAAACTTATGAACCCCTCTAACTCGGACACTCCATTAACTTGTTCAATTTTGAAACTCACCATAGGGAGCCGAAATAGAGAGGTTTCACTGTGGTTTGAAATCTTGTCCATGACAAAATGACTATTAAGTAATGGAGTACTAATTGAAAAGTTGTTGTGGAAGAACTAACCTTGTGCGAGGGTTGTCGCTATCGATAGCACTGAAAGTACCAGCAAACTAATAGATGACATTTTCGGATACTAAGTAAAATTTGGAGTATGCAAAGAGCTTGATTTTGGAATGGGGAAATAATGTATTTGTGCTTATGACATTTCCTTATATTTTTAGCCATTGCCATTGGTTGTACAGGAGCTGATTTTCCATAATTCATACTTAACTAGACCTGTGTTTATGAATGAACAATATTTTTGGGGAGACATAGGAAGTGCATACAAACCATTGACTGCTTTTGATGAGCATGTGCAAGGTATCACTTACGTCTTGCGTGAGGATGTCCTTGTGGTTAATTTAATGTTTGGCAAACATGTAGATGCAAGAGGATACATGTTCAATTTTCCTACACAAATTGATGTTGCACTGATGGGAATCCAATTAACTTCTAATATGGCGGAGTCTGGAAGATCAGATTCAGATTGCAGATCTGTTTTGAGTAAAATGCACAAGTCATCCAGAAATGAGCACATGATGGACTCCTTGAATATAATAATACATTTTATTAATTGCATTACTTAGGTTTGCATTTGCAGAAAACAGTTCAAAATTACCAATATCTAACTAACGTGAGAAATAGTTATCAAGCATATTTCATGGGTATTAAGCTAAAGGGTCGTTTTTCCCATCTTGAGTTGTTTCAGTTTAACTTCTCAGCGTTCCTAGGTCCCTGTTGAAAAGACATTTGCAAAATTAATGCCCCTATTCGGAACTATTGATTGCACGACTGATATTCAGATTTTGTTCTGTAGTTTTGTGGTTTTCTAAATCAGAAAAATGGACAAAATTATTCCATCATTAGTTTTCTTAGTAGTCTTGTTGGAGGTCGAAGATTACATTACATGCATGTTCAGAATCAACGAAAACATTAAATCCAAATGTGAATGTTTGTTCCTAATAAAATTGATTGCTCAGTATTGTGAGGACCTCGCAAGATACATGTACATATTAGCTACTGGTCGTGGAAGCCATGAAAGAACATTCAGGTCTTGGAAGTCATGGAAAAGTCATGAAATAAAATTCAGGTAGTGGTAGTCATGGAAAAGTCATGAAATAAAATTCAGGTAGTGGTAGTCATGGAAAAGTCATGAAATAAAATTCAGGTCTTGGAAGTTATGGAAAAGTAATGACATTTAATTGCTTCAAAATTGATTTTCAAAACTGCTTTTAAGGCGATCTACAACCCCTACGACATCCTGACGTAGTGTGACGTCATCCCTTCTGTATACCTGCCATGCAAAATACTTTGACATTTTCTTTTTGAAAATTTACTAATAATGGCTAAATTTTTATTTTTTTTCCCATCAAGATTGTCGTTTACCAGCGATTGTTCTCATTTTTTAGTTATATAAAGTCCTCCATAGATTTATGTAAGAAAATAAGTAAATATGGCAAAAATTCAAAAAGGTCATTCTCAGGTGAGGCAAATTGACCTTCGAATGACCTTTCGTATTTTTGTCAAATTTATTTATTTTTTATAAATCAGGGGAGAATTTTAATTAACTATAAAAAGACAACGATCCCTGTAAACGACTTAATATTTATGGGAAAAAAATGTAGCCATTATTAGAAAAAATTTAAAGAGAAAATATCAAAGTAATTTTATAGAGGTGACGTCACCCAATCAGGTTGACGGAATTTCAACTCGAATTCGTCACTAGGGTAGAGGATGCATCTGAAGACCATCATTTTGTGGTGGCCTAAAACTTGAACGGCCCCACGCTCTAATAGGCACTGAACATTTTTTAAGTCATGAAAAAGGCATTGAAAAGTCATGGAATTTGCAATACCAAATCCAATAGACACCACGGATGTGCAGTTTGTCAGCATTGTGCCCAAACAGAGCTGTTGATTTCTGGGCCCAAACCGGATATAGCCCCAGCTAGTTGCTCCAAGGACTGCAGCAAGACGTGGCCCCACGCTCCAGGTCCTCCTTGGTCAGTTCCACCACCTGTGGGCCGCAGCAAGCCTGGGTCTTCTGGTCGTAGGGCTTGTCCAAGCAGCAGCTCAGACCGGAAGCCCTAGCCAGAGTCTGGTTGCCGCAGCAGATCTCTGCCTTGAAGTCGAACAGGCGACCATTACACACATTGTAGTCGGTGCTGTTGCGGCCCCACCACCGGTCACGGTAGCACAGCGGGTGGGTGAGGTTGTCCGGCTTGAGGTCGTGGCCACAGCACTCTTCGGCATGGTCATCTTGACCCGGCATGCCATTCGGCAGCGGAAACACAGTCTGGTTGCAACAGTAGTTGGAGGAGGCATCGTAGAGCTCCAGGCCGCAGCACTTCCGGAGGCCATCCTTGTCGTGAAGCCGGTACGGCACCTGGAGGTCGCTGCCAACCATCTTCGGAGACATCCGGCAGCACTTACGGGTTAGGGTGTCGTACATCTCAGTGTTGCCGCAACACTCGAACCCTGGTTCTGGTTTCACGACACTGCCGTTGCAGCACCGGTGGGTACCGGTGGTGTACAGCTGCCCGTTGCAGCACTCGTACTTGGACCCCGCTACCGGCTTCTCCAGTATCTTGCCGCTGCAGCACTGGTGGGTTTTGGCATCGTAGACTTCAGCCTTATTGGAGGAAGTGGAGTAGCAACAGGCCCAAAGACTATCGTTGGTTGCCGATATGGGGTGCAGTGTCTGGTTGCAGCAAAGATGGTCTTCCGGGCTGAAAGCCGAAGCGCCGCAACAGCGCTGCTGGCCCGGAAGCTTCTTGGACACAGCGCCGTTGCAGCAGACATCGGATTGGTCGTTGTACTTGATGAAGGTTTCTGGAATGGCAAATGCATGGATGGGATCACGTGTTTAGGGGGCTAGTCAAGCATTGGGGCTGAGACTCCTATTTTTGCAACCTTTTTATTAACTTAACATATTCCACCTCTGTCTGTCATGGACCTTTATGAAGTCGTTTTAAACTGACTTACCGCTGAATTTTGGCACGCATCTTGATTTCGTGGTGCATTTAACTGTTATGCAAGAAGATGGAAATCTTGGTTACAGCCTCACTGAAGATCTTGAAGTCTGGGTGAAGTTGTTGCAGCCGCTGCAAGTCAAGCCTTGTTCACAGACTGCGCACTTCAGGTGTTTTGTCAGACTTCAAAGACTTCAGCGACGCCTCAAGGACTTCAGCCTGACTTCGAGGACTTGATCCAATGACCACAGTGGGACTTTGAGAACTTCAATTGAAACATCCTTCTCTTGAAGCTAATCTTGAATGAAATCCTTGAAGTCCTGCTGAAGTTCTTGCTGTTACTGCAAGTCAAAGACTGCGCTCTTCAGGTATTTTCCCAAACTTCAATGACTATGGTGGGACTTCACGAGACTTCATGGGACTTATGCCTCACATCATACTGGTACAATATAGTCCAATGATAATAGTAGGGCTTAAATAAACTTCAAGAGGCTTCATAGGACTTCAAGAGGCTTCATGGGACTTCAAGAGGCTTCAATATGACTTCGAAAACTTCAATTGAAACATCATTCCCTTTAAATCTCATTCAAATCCTTGAAGTCTGGTTGATGTCTTGATCCAGCCTCGTTTACAGACTGTGCGTTTCTGGTATTTTGTCAAACTTCAATGACTACAGTGGGGCTTTACTAGAATTTCTGAAACTTCAGGGTGACTTCACATACTCCACGTGACTACAGTGAGACTTCAAGAAACTTCGTGGGACTTCGAGGGACTTCAATGAGACTTCGGAAACTTCAGTGAGATTTCGAAACTTCAGTGAGACTTCGAAACATCACTAAGACTTCGAAACATCACTAAGACTTCGAAACATCAGTGACTTCGAAACTTCAGTGAGGCTTCGAAACATCTGTGACTTCGAAACTTCAGTGAGACTTCGAAACATCAGTGACTTCGAAACTTCAGTGAGACTTCGAAACATCACTACGACTTCGAAACATCACTACGACTTCGAAACTTCAGTGAGACTTCGAAACTTCAGTGAGACTTCGAAACTTCAGTGAGACTTCGAAACTTCAGTGAGACTTCGAAACCTCAGTGAGACTTCGAAACCTCAGTGAGGCTTCGAAACTTCAGTGAGGCTTCGAAACTTCAGTGAGGCTTCGAAACTTTAATGAGACTTCGAAACATTGGACATCATTCCCTTGAAGTCTCGTTGAAGTCTTTGAAGTCTGGAAAAAGCCATGATGGTCACAGTCAAGTGTACGGAATTTAGTTGTTGACCCTTTGGATAACATAATATTTAACGTTCCCAATAGTTCTGCCCCAATTTCTGATCATTATTTATTGCCAAAAACTAGTGCTCACAAGTCACAGGTATTTTTTTCAGATTTTACCTATTTTTCCAATGAAAGCTTTAGCAATTGTTTCACAGATTGAACCTCACAACGATGAATGTTATCAATTAGCTGACGATTTCATAAACCTTCTCATTCTTGAATTCGTTTATTGCTGTGTTCTATTCGATAGTAAAAACACTCCATGAACTGAAACTTACCTGAAACACAAACATGTATCACGACTGCCAGCAGCATGCTGTAAATCCAAGGTGGTGCCATTTTGAGGGTTGTCAATGCGAATGTCTGGCAAGTTTTAACAAATTGGTTGAAGGTAAAGAGACAGCTCTTGGCAGTTACGTGCCATGCAACTTTTATTGCAAACTTAGACCCCTTAAGTGCTCATTCCAAGAAAGGTGGTTCGTGTAATTGCTTTTGGAATAATTAATGCATGTGTCATTGTTTTCCTAAGGCAATGAAAGATAGTAGGTAAAAGAAAGTCAATATCTTTCATTTCCTTTTGGCAATATTCCAAAAGTTTTATTGGTCGTTTATGTTGCCAGCAAATGTTGACAGCTTTTGGAAAATTCCACCCTTTCAAGTAGCTATTAACTTTTGCAACATTGCATATTTCACCAACACCCAATCACACCATTCACGATTTGATCATTTATTAGCATGTACCACTAGTTATATAATATTACATTTTACCTTGACATGGTATCTACTAGACTGGAAATCCTGCAAATTTGTTTGATACTGGAGATCCTGGAAATTTGAAGTCCTGGAACTGAAATCCTGGAACTTTTACTTGATACTGGAAATCCTGGAACTTTTACTTGATACTGGAAATCCTGGAACTTTTACTTGATGCTGGAAATCGTGAAACTTTTACTTGATGCTGGAAATCGTGAAACTTTTACTTGATACTGGAAATCGTGAAACTTTTACTTGATACTGGAAATCGTGAAACTTTTACTTGATACTGTTGATCCTGGAACATTTACTTGATACTGGAAATCCTGAAACTTTTACTTGATACTAGAAATCGTGGAACTTTCACTTACTACTGGAAATGCTGGAACTTTTTCTTTATATTGGAAATCCTAGAACATTTTGGTCATACTGGGCAGTGTGTTCTGTTTCAAGTTGCACATTTCTATAAAGTGTTACCCTGAGCCAATACCTTATCTGAAAGTCGATCTTGAGTTTCGACGGTAGTTGAAGTAGAATAATTTATACATGTACCTTTGTATATTTTTGAGAAAAAGAAACGATAAGCTTATGTTGACATTGAATGTTCACATGCACTCACTTGTCAGTCAGGCCACGTACTTATTCATACTGGTACATTTATGGATTAATTAGCATTTGCTCAGTGCAAACAGTCATTTGACAGATGCGCTGACAATGTTTTATTCTGATGCTACATCTGAGAAGAGGTCAAATTCAAGACTTCAATGAGCCAAATAACACAATGTTGGACATCGTCTAATTTACTTATTTTATTGAAATAATAGTTATTATAAGTTTTAAACTGAGCTCTTAGGACTGGTACAGTCTAACCATATCGTTAGTTTCTTCCAACCAAAGGACTTTGCTTAATACCTCTTCATAGTGGCAATTTCTAGTGTTTAACTGCCAAAACAATATCTGAAGGTCGCTATTGAGTTTCGATATTAGTTGAGGCGCATAATTGGTTGTTTTGGTACCTTCGCATATGTTTGTGAAATAGCAACGCATCTTTTGTCTTTCTCTCAAAACCAAAGAAATTGAGGCTTTGTTTACCAAATGTGCAAACAACATTTGCAAACAACATTAAAACTGTTGACAGTCGTGCTTTTCGTTAGTGAAACCCCTATCTTTCCACCATAACAGCTTCAATTGCTAATAAGCTCTGCAGCCTTTAATGTTGACATGCACGCACTCAGGCAACATAATTAAAACTGGTACATTTATGGATTTGATCTGTTTGTCATGTACCAAAAGGAACTGGCAAAGGTACCATCTTTTTCATCTACTAGTACATGTAGAAGTTAGAGACGAGTTTTCAGAACCCCAAAGTGAGATTGCCAAAGTTGTCTAGATCAGTAATTTCGTTGATTAGTTGGAAAATGCCAGCTCTGGTCGATGCTTTCAAGCCATTTTTCCACATATTTTACCTTCTGGGGTTTAACATTTATCCGCCACACGTTAAGCCCAACCGACTTTCACGATGCTTTCACGGAATCGCTATAATCGAAATGTTATTGACGTTGTTTGAACATGTAGCAAGTATGCAATATGATTTCTTCACATACCTAAAAATAGTTCCAATTGGGATGTGGGTTCTTATATAAATAAAGTTGCTACAGGGCGTGTCATCTTCTTAGTTATAGTTATGCAGGTCAAGCGGTCGGACATGCGGAAATTATACATGATGCGTGAAGGTGTTGAGATTTCACCAAATTTTCTTGAATCATTGCAAAGAAACTTTAGACTAATGTTGATACTCAGTGGCATGCCTTTAACTGTAGTAATCTTGATGTCGGACTTGTGGACACTTGGAATTGATGAATTCGTAGCATTTTCTCGACGTACTTACGGCTTGGCCATACCGGCATTTTTTGTAACCCTTTACAGTGTTGCACTATCATACCTTCCTTACTTGTGCATTGGCTTTTTGCTTATGATCGTAAAATGTTAACAAGGATTATATTTGAATCAGGCTCTTATGAAAGGGTCACCTCGAATCTGAAAGTACGCCGTAAGTTTAGGGCAGCCATATATTTTCGGATGCTGCGATTTAATTTCTTCTGTTAACGAAATTTTTTCATTGACAACTTTGGTAGTCATCATCACCGATTCGATTCTGTTAAGTGCGATCATTCTCACTAATATTTTCACCTCTGGCTCGGGTCAGACTCACTATTTATTTCGAGTGGATGTCAGTGCGATTTCAACATTTGTTATTACTATCATTTGGATTACTGCCACGGCAACTTTAAATAAGGAGGTAATTTATAAAGATCCGCTTTTCTATATTACGGGGTTCCCACTTTCTGGAAAGTCTGGAATGTCAGGGAAATGAAAAAGTGTCAGGGAATTCGTCAAAATTAGTGAACGTGTAAGGGAATTTGCGATGGTTTATTATTTTTAAAAACATTTTTTTCAAAGAAACTAACATTCAGCATTTAAGAACTTTTTTTTGCAAAAATTTCGCCTAAATTCTTAGCAAATTTATGAATAGAATTGTGACAAAAAATGTTGCCTTTCGCGATCCTAAATTATTACTATTGTTAAACAAATTTTTGTATGGCAACAGACTAAAACCTATCATTTAACACCGTTTCTGGTAGTATTAGTATTTCATAACATGTCTAAACTCCGCAGAAATACGACCCTGTACTGTTAAAATATGGGTATTTTTCACAAAAATTACCCGTTATATTTACTTCACCATTAATTTAGCTATACTGATTATGCAAAATCATTACTTGTGATCTAAATCTTCAAAAAATGTTCACCTGATGCGTGTGACTACTTTTGTGCTCAAATACTGCATTGTGTGTATAATTTCTTGTAAAATGTCAGGGAAAGCAGTTTGAGAAATTGAGTGGTAACCCTGTATTAGTAAATGAAATCTTTATGAAGTGCAAATTTTTGTCATCCGCCAGATAAACAAATTTCTGTTCAACATGAGCAAGTCGATCGCAGACTCACACAGATACTGAGATACTGGTTACCAAACGAGTTAACGTTGGCAAGTCATTAACATCCATTTGCAGCCCAATGTATCTCAAAATATAGTGCCTAACTGTTTGTTTTTCACGTCACAAGACGGATTCATGAGGGTATATTACTCGGAGGAATTTTACCCGTGGACGAATACACCATAATTAATGTAGGTTTCTGAATTGCGTAATAAGAATTGCCGAAATAATATTATGCAATTTGCCTCAAAATGTTTCCTGAAGCGTTTTTAATCACACATTCGTTGCAAACCATTGCTTTAATTATGGAGACAAGATAAATTTAGTGCACTTTTTTGCAGATATTTGCGTTTTGTTGGGACATTGTTGGATTGATGATGCTGAATGCATCCTCGGTACAATCTACAACGGTCTACAGCTTGCTATTTAGACATGATTAAAACTAATGAAAATATCATTATGAAAACCGCACAATTATAACAATCACCAGATATTTATGCTTTATCGCTATTATGGCTGATGCCTTGTTTATTTAGATTGCATGACACTACTGATTGTTCGTCGTTGTTGGGGAAAGCGGAAATGACGTCACCTGGGTGCTCACCTGTCATTTCGTTTGGTACATTGTTTTGTTTCATATGTTTTGAAAAGGCAAAATTAAAAAAAACAGCAAAGGAAAGTGTTTTCGATTTCATAATTATAACCATCACAAAATATCTATTTTACATGGATTCTTAAAAGGCATCTCAACAACAGAACTTGTTTAAATGCATTTTCTCTTAACCAAGTTGTTTAAAGTTATGCATTTAACGTTATTATGACTGATCTCAACAATAGTGCACGTTAATTTATAATAACTCTTGTGATTGTGAAGAATTGCTTTCAATTCTTCACCAAGTTTTTTTTCCATTCCACTTCAGAGTGCTTTTGTCTTGGATTATATCATTAATTGAAGGTATTTCGTCTTAATTTAAGCTGCCCCTTTCACTCAAATCGTCTGAGCACCCTGCAATTACTAATTTACAATTAAATACCAATTAATGTCTCGTGTAACAGTGAATAGCAATTTTACTTTCGTTTATATTTGCTCAACATCTCTCCATAGTGACCATTTCTAGGGTTTAACTGCCAAAACAATATCTGAAAGTCGATATTAGTTGAGGTAGTATAATTGCTAATTGTTGCACCTTCGCATATTTTTGTGATATAGCAACACATCTTTGTCTTTCTCACAAAACCCAAGAAATTGGGCTTAGCTCACCAAATGTGCAAACAGTCATTGCGTGCTTTAAAACTGTTGACAGATGGCACTGTGGTCGTACATTACTTTATTGAAACACCTACATGTATTTGTTATACAAAAGTAGCTTCAATTGCTAAGAAGCTCTGCAGCTTTAAATGTTGACATGCACTCAAGCCACGTAATTAATACTGGTACATTTATGGATTATTAGCATTGTCTCGGTTTGTCATACTTGCTTATAAGCAAAGAAACTGGCTAGGGTACCCTTATTTTTTCAAACATCGCTACCATCTACAAGTTGGAGAAACGAATTTTCATAAGCTCACTAACTATTGTGTGATTGTCAAAGTGTCTGGATCAGTAATTTCGTTGATTCCTTTGAAAATGCCAGCTCTGGTCGATGCATTCAAGCCATTTTTCTACATATTTTACCTTCTGGGGTTTAATGTTTATCCGCCGCACATGAAGCAAAACCGGCTTTCCAAATACGTTCACGGAATTGCTATGGTCCAATTAATATTAACTTTGTTTTCTCATTTAGTGTATATTTACCGAGATTACCATAGATACATCCGAAATACTTCTGGATGGGATGTGGGTTCCTACATAAAAATGGTGTCCAAAGGGCGTATCTTATTCTTAATCGTATACTCATGCAGATCAAGCGATTGGATATTCAGGGATTGTACATAACATTTCAAGGCGTTGAGGTTTCACAACAATTGCACCTATCATTGCAAAGGAATTTTAAGTTAATTATGATACTTAGCGGTATTCCTTTAACTCTAGTAATCTTCATATTGGACTGTAGGATGCTGGATATTGCTACATTTTCATCACTATTTCGATTAACTTATGGCCTTGTGATACCGGTCTTTATTCTAATTTTTTACCAGCCCATACTGTCATTCCTGCCTTACTTGTGCATTGGCTTTTTACTTATGATCGTAAAATGTTTAACCCAAATTGTACTTGAATCAGACTGTTAACAAATGGCCACCACGAATCTGAAAGTAAGCAGAAAGTTCAGGGTAACCATGAGTAAATATTTTGACTGCTGCCATATTATTTCTTCTGCTAACGAAATTTTTTCATGGACAACTTTGGCAATCGTCATCACCAATTCAATGTTGTTAATTGCGATAATCCTTACTAATATATTCACCACTGATCAGAATCACTACTTATTTCGAGTTGATATCAGTGTGGCTCCAACATTTTTAATTGTGTTCATTTGGATTACTGCATCAGCAACTTTTAGTAAAGAGGTAATGAAAAAGCAAAGCAATTTTTAAGTAATAAATCAAATCATTATGCACTGTCACATTGTAATTATCATCTTCCAGATTAACAAATTTCTGTTCAACATGAGCAAGTCGATCGCAGACTCACATAGATCTTGGCTACCGAACGAGTTAACGTTGGCAAGTCATTAACATTCATTCCTTTGGAGCCCAATATAAACTGTTTCCAAACAAGGCGCATGAAATTTGTTTTTGTATGAAAACAGCAAAGAATAAACCAGCTATTTGTTTTCCACATCACAAGGGCGATTCATAAGGGCATATTTCTCGGAGGAATTTTATCCGTGGACGAAGACACCGCACTAAATGTAGGTTTATAAATCCTGTAACAGAAATTGCCAAAGTAATATACATGTACATGTACATGTACATGTATTTGTACTATATGCAATTGGCCTAAAAACATATCCCTAAGCATTTTTAATCCCAAATTCATTTCAAAATATTGTCTAATTTCGGAATTAATGTTAAATATATTGCATTTTTTGCAGATTCTTTTGTTTTGTTGGGACATTGTTGGAGTGATGATGTTGAAAGCAATCTCTGTGCAGTTTGTAGGGTTCTATAGTATGTTATTTGAACCACCAATGTGACTAATGAAAACGGTATCAAGGCATACAAAACAACTTGTTTAGATGTATCCAAAAACATTTGTTTAGATGCATCCAAAAACATTTGTTTAGATGCATCCAAAAACATTTGTTTAGATGCATCCAAAAACAACTTGTTTAGATGCATTTATTCTTAACTTTGCTGTTCTGCATTTTAATGGTATTATGGCTGATGCCCTTGTTACTTCTCTGATGATTGCTTGGTGTTGTTGGATTTTTTCTTGAAAGTCATCCAAAACAGAACTTGTTTAGATACATTTTTTCTTAACTATGCAATTCTGAAGTTGATTTGCATTTTTACGCTATTATGGCTGATATATTGGTGTTAATTTACATGTAGATTAGCTCTAATGATAGTTTGTGTTTGCTGGATTTTCGCACCTGTATGTTCTCCCATGTCGCTAATTGTTTAATGGTGTCAATGATTTTTATGCGCTTTTCAAAATTCCGTTGGTATGAAAAGTATCATTTCTGATCTTTCGGTGGACAACTTGATATGGGTGATAGGGGGCATCAAGACAAACATTTTTTTCAATGAATGATTTGTCGCCTATATCAACTTTCACCGCTAGTGGTGTTTACAGTTGTTGGTTGACCAGATATAAAAGCTAATAGTACCCTCTGTGCACTCTGGTATGTACTGCAGTGTGATATATGAAGAATTGTGATTAAAGAAAATGGCAATATGGAACAGACACAATTATAACCTTAGCAATATATGATTATTTTTTCCTATACATGACTTGCTTAGATGATGCATCTTGTCAACCGTTGGCTGATGTCAGACTATTTGCATCATTGTAATTTAGATTAGCTGTAATGCACTGTGCATGTGCGGTATGTCATCGTTGGAATTGTGCACCTGCATGGTGTTACTTAATTTAGTCTGCTCGGTAGATGACTTTTGGTACATTTTCGTGAGGATGCGGAAATGACGTCACTAGTTTGTAATGTCAGCCTCCCCTTCATATTTACGCTAATAGTGTTTAAGTTGTCACAATGTTTTGTGGGAAAAAGCACAATTTAACTTAAGATTTGCAGCTTCATTTATTTTATTCAACAATTTTTCAGTTCATACAAACTTGCTTTCAGGTTTCAAAACTTGGTAGTCTGTACCACAGCTAACTGCTGAAAGGCTGGACGACCAACCAATAGCAGCACGTGACTTTTTTAATTCAATCATCTCAAAAATGATTTGCCAACCTAAAATATTTCAATTTTTCATGATTTTCTGACCTGAATTTTGTTGGTTGATAGAAATGGCATCGTCCTTATTGATTATTGGTCATTTGACAATCAGTTTCACACCATCTAATGTATGTTGTCTTATCATAATAATGCCATACTACAGAGTACATGTATGCTTCCTGATAGGCAACAGATTTTCAGATATTTTTGGCCACATTACAGTACTGGTTGGTTGGGTCTGGTGTTGTTGATGATGATGTGGATAATGAAAAATATTGTACTAACTGAAGGCAAACCAATCAAGGCTGCTGAGACCTGAACCTTGAAAACAATGAATTACTCAGTATTTTGTAACTATACAAGCTGCAAAAACATCAAGTCAAAACTTAAAACATGGATAAAAATGAATAAAAATGGTGCCTGCGATGCTTCCCTTACAATCTTTGGTTAAGGTTTGAAATGGTAAAACCTTACTGATAAAAGGAAATTCTAAAAGGTTCCTGGGGATTTTATCTTTGCTGTACAAAAAAACGTGAGGACATTGAAGGGGCTAGAGCCCCATCCTTAAACATTTATACACGTTCCTTGGGCCCAGGAAACATGCGGGTATGATAAGTTAATTACTTGTACTATGTTTCACTATCCTCACCATAGAGTGAGGATCTACAGTACTTTTATATATTCCCTGCTCCAGATGTGCACTAAATATGCATGTGTCAACCCTAGTTGCCTAGCAGACAGAAATGGCAACCTTGTTTATGGGGGTTTTGAATTTTTTTGTTTATCCTAACCTAAATTAACCTGACACTATGATCAGTTATGATCAGTTATTATCAGGTAAATTTGAAAGACCTGCAAAAGTCATGGATAATTAATGGATTTACTTTGAAAAGTCACACAAATTCAATAAATGGCCTACATTTTGCTTAGCTAGCTATTGATTAACACAAAAGTCAAGGAATGGCAAGTAAATTCTGCTGTCTAAATTAAAAATAAAAGTGTCAATTTTTGAAAAAGCTAATGTAAATTTCCTGTCTCCTTTTGAAAATTTGCTCTTATCTCCTGTTTACACATATGTGTAATAAACACTAAATACAACACTCCTTGCATCAACATATGTCATATTTTTGCATTTTGGGTGGTTAGGGAAATGTGTTTTTCCAGACTGCGCCATAAATGTTAAGCTTTATTGCTGAACGATAGGAATGCGATTTTAGAATACATTGGAATGTCCTTTCGCAATGACATGTAGCTGGAATGTTGGCAAAGTCAGGGAAGCTGAAAACCCTGACTAAAGGCCACAGCTCTTATGGATGACATTGTTTATTCAAGTTATTGGGTGGTTGTTACTGTCAGTTGAGATTCCATTGGACCTTGCCCTTAAAAAAATTGGAAGAACACCCAACTCTGATTACATCATTCTTAGGTTGTTGCTTTGTGAAGGTACAAGTGGCAAATGCAGTAAAAAATTAACAAACCAGCATTACCCATAAATCCCCTGTGGTACCGGGATACCGCATAGCTGGTAACGCAGCATGTGCCCTTGTCCGGCAGGTTGGCAATTTCTTCTCTGCTGAGATCCACCACAGCAAAACCACAGCAGGCCTGGGTGCGGGGGTCAAACCACTTCCGGGCCTCCATGCAGCAAACCCTGTCCGACCGGATATCCAGAGTGACATTGCCGCAGCACTTCTGCCTCTCATTGTTGATGATGGTGCCGGCACAGCAGATGCCCTGCTCGTTGGGCTTCAGGGCTTTGGGTTTGGGCAGCAGCTTCCCATCGCAGCACATCTCGTCTCGGAAGCTGTAGTGAATTTTGCCGCAGCACTCCGTCTTGTTGCTCACCGGATAGACGTTCACTTCGCCAGGGATGTGGCAACATAGTTCTTTGCTGGCATTGTCACCATAGCCGTCACCGCAGCAAGCACGGTCGAACTTCCGGTCGTAGGTATTCTTGCCCAGGCAGCAAAACTTCTTTGCCGCGTCATAGAGCCTCGAGCCGCAACAGGAAGTCGATGGTGTCGCCTTGGTGCTCACGTTTCCGCCGCAGCAGACCTCGGTGTTGTTGTTGTACATCTGGTAGCCTGAAGAGGAGAAAGTGGACTTCTGTTTTCATAGGGTGCATTTGAGAATGGAGGACTTGTCTCACAGCTACGGAATATGCCCTGCTTCGCCGTAGGCGCCATTGGAAAGCGGGCTTCTCCTAATAGCTCATATGTTAGCAGTGATTGCCTGGCGGTTAGGGGCAGGGAATCAAATTACACTGTTAGGTTGGTGTATGTTAGATCAGACAAAAAATGGAAATAATGAAGTGAAAAGGATAAATTTGTGCTTATTTTAATGTGGGGCCGTACTAAAAACTATTCTTTAAAAATAATTGCCATTCAGTGGTTTAGACGTTTCAGATGGATTGAGGTCGTCCTCATTGTTTTTGTAAATTCACTTTTTATTCTACAGCATTGAGATTTTCATCGTTAGCTACTACAACCCCACGACAAAAGTCCTGCAACACACCATGTTTTCTAGTACCATTAGACTTTGGAGGCAAACTGCGGAAAACTGCCATGGAAGAAACATTTCAAACAAGCAAAATATGAAAGAGCAGTTTATT
>JAQGAF010002911.1:0-19900 GCA_034687865.1 Kryphioiulus occultus
CTTTCGAATTCGGTTATAATAAACATCCTTGGTCAGGCTATTCAGAACCCCCCCCCTCCCCCACGTCCTGTCCGATTTGGAAAAACGCTATCACATTGAACAAAATACATAACATGTGTATTAATTTCATTTTACTTTAACAGGGTGACTGGTTGAATCTTCCCTTAAATTTTTCTAACTTGATGAGGTTTTCCAGACATTTTTTTGGAACATTTTCAGGCAAACAATTTTTTGCGGATTTGACATATTTTTACTTCAAAAAGCGCAAAGTCATGTGTTTAGCCAACCACATTCACATTTTAAAACTTGGGAATCATCAATTCGTTTCCAAGCTGCTTTGATGTTCTTTTCAAAATTGTATTATATTGAAGCAATTTAAGTAGTGAAAGCTGGGAAGAGCAGGCAAAAGGCACAGATCAGATGGAAAAAGAATGTCCCATAGGCGAATTTTCTGACAAATTACAGGAAATAATGGATTTTTATTGTATTAGCATTATTAGTGTTTTAGCAGGGTTCACCAAAAATGACATTTTCAACGTTCTTGACTTTTCCAGGTTTTCCAAATCTGGGTGAACCCTGTTCTTTTTTCGAAATTATAAACATTATTCATATTCCCAATGATATAAGTAGTCAAATACCACTTGCATTACTTAGCTACGCCGTTTGCGAAATTTGTATAAAAAGTCCAATTGACGATCCGGTGTTCTCGTCCCTCCCCCTCTGCCCAGGACGTCCTTTATGGATGGCTCCCAACTCAATTTGCTCGCTATAACCGTGAAGATCTAGATTCGCAACACAGTTAACGATAACTCACATCTCGTGAAATTATATAAATTATTTTTTCTTAGAAAAATTATTTCAGGCTCAAGTTTGCTTTTAATTAATTTAGATTCACCCTCAGTGCATATGAAATGCAAAGATCAAGTATTTTGTCACAATAGTCGTGATTTTCAAACCCACGTACCACCCCATGTGTCAGCACTCGACATCATATTTACCCAAATCGGTACACAAATTAGATCTTGAATAATTTATTTTTGTCACACAATAGTCTGATCACATTTAAATGCTATAAGTCAAATCCGTATAACCCCTTTACCCAGACCACCCAAACTTCCTAGTAACTTCCGTTTTTGCCTTAGCAGAATGCTTATTTTTCTACACAATTTGCAAAAAAAAATTACCTTAGGAAACACCTGACGGTATACTCAAAACTTGATATCTATATGCCCAAAGGATAACTTAAGTTTTAGTGTCTTGGATGTCGTCCTTTCGAACATTTCTCGTTATATACCAGAAGTGTGCCCTCTATAAACATGAACGATTCTACGGAAATCTGCATAAGCCAAATCTACTATGGCAATTTGCTCGTTATAAACCGGGCCTCGTTTTAACCGTGATCGTTATAGTCGAGTACAACTGTATTTCTTATGAAAACTCCACAGAAATCCAGAATGTATGTTGATTTTTGTTAAAAAAAATTCGCCCACTTCGTTCCTAAATAATAAAAGCAATAATTGGCTACTCATCAATTTTTTTATGCGAGTCATTATCAATAGATTTTAAAATTTCGAAACAAGAAGTTCACATCATTATTAATATTAATTCACTAAAAATCCAATATTTTTTGTGATGTTTCAAAAACTTCGCCTATGGCATTTCCTCAATTATTGAAATCCAATTAATATCCAAAATTTTTGCGTTTAGCAGTTGAAACGGGAAATCAATTTCAGATCTGATCTTTGTATTTGCCAGCTCTTCCCGGTCCCGTTCATGAATTGTGCACTACTTAAATTGCATCAATATATTAAAATCTCGAAAAGACCCCTTTATGGGTCGGTCGAGTACATTATGGGGCATATGATGACGAATGATGCCAGGGCAAAAAGAGGTCACTCAGGGGGTGGACAGCGAGATGAAGAATAATTTTGTTTTATCAAAATTGCAAAAAAAAAACTCTTAACCACTTGTCTACAGCTGCAGAAGTATATAATTATGTTCACCTAAAAAATTGGCCAGGCGTCTTCATATTGAGCATTCTTAACCTGACACGTACTATGTCTTTTTTAATGTGCTTTCGTTGGACGAAAATGCATCATATTTGAAAGAATTTAAAAAAATCGCATAATTCGTAACGTTTTCGAAAAATGATTACTTCGTCTGGTAAAATCCGGTACTTTTCAGACACCCTGTATTTCATCCGCATTTTGCCTCAGGGCAAAAATGATTACATTTCCCTTTCAAGTAAAAAATGGATAAACATTTGAGGTGGAAAGTTTGGTGAGGCGACGTTCAGTCTCCATGTTTACCCGCTTTTTTAAACAATTTTCATTTACAAGGTAGTATTTCCGTGGCTGCGCCATATATGAAATTCAGAAGGAATAATTTTGAGTTAAGGAGAAAAATGAGTTGTCTCAAGATAAAAACTATTCTCAGCAAATATTTTTCTAACAGCTCAAGGCTATAAGATTCAAGATGAAACGCGAAGTGACGTTCCATAATTTGCACACGAGTTTGTTGAATTATTTTCCCGTTTACTCAGTTTTTTCAACTCAGGTAAAAGGTATAAATTAGTATGCCTGACACTGTTGACATGTTCCTGTCCAAGTTTTAGCATGAAATCAAAACAGTACCTCGAAAATACATGTCCTGGTTTAGACTATGCACCCAGAGACTGTATTTTTCTCTTTATATGGCCTCTATAACGACCTTTTTTGACCATTTTATGGGAATGTTTCGTTTTACAGCCAACAAATTTCACTATAACGGCCACTACAGACCATAGGTCATAGCAAGACGTGGATACATGATGTCACATTTGTGCTAATCGAGTAGTTTGAAAACTAAGGCGAGCAATGCAAACAATATGAGGCAATTAATGGAACCAATATAACGCGTTTGTCTCAATCACAAATTATGTCTGTCATCATCACAATTTGAATGAGGATAGCCCTATTTTAAAACATCGGTCCAAATTTTGTTGTTTGGCATATTTTTAACTCAATAAACTTAATACCGCGTTCTTTAAGATGATCCTGATGAAGAACGCAGCGGCAAAATGCAACAAAGAACTCCAAATGTAAGCAAAAACATGACAAGACAACAGAATTTTAATCAATTTTTTATACCAGGAACATGCACAACTGCTGATTTACAGTAGATACATGTACTGTATCTATACCATGCAAACCTTCAGACTTAGATTAGAACTATTCTTCAAGGTTGTAATTTGTTTGTTACATGTACATTGTATACACTACATATGTACATGTATTTTTAAAATATGTAATTGAAATACAGTATTACTGACATAATGATTTCATTTTTTTGTGAAATTGGAACGGATCCTTTTGAATTAACATGGGTTTTATACTAAACAGAATTCGTTATACAGCATTTCTCTTTATGGTCATCTTTATGGTCGCTTTATGGTGTATACGTTTCTAAAGTATCGAAATCGAAAAATCCGAAATTTATCTTCCTTGCATTTGAGATTTTTTTCGATACATTCATTTGTTAGTGCAGCCTTCCCGATAAAACATTTATCACTGTTGGTATTGGCATCGCGATCGCCTTAATCGATCTTTGCATTTTTTTCTAAAATGAAAATCTTCTTAAACAGCTTTCAGAAATTTATAAGTAACACCATTTAAAATTACGATTATCCCTTTAAGGTATCCGAATGCAAATATTGATTTGAAACGTAAATATTCACACAATTGCAAAATATTAAGTTACATTTATACAACTGTAAACGAGGACACTATTATAACCACAAACAATTTTCCCTAAATGATTTATTTCCCCAAAAAGATAAGCCCTTCTTTATTTGTTTTTCTTGAATTAACGTGTATCCAGATGCATTTGTCACAAATGATAATTAACAGGATCCTCCGGTAATTAAAGTTTCCACTTTAATAACCTTTAATGTTTATAAAAATGTGCAAACATATTGCTGAAATTCCGAAATATTACTTAAGCCAATGTAAGGAATGCTATATTTATTGCTTATTATTTACAAACAGGAGATTGAATAACACATTTCATAAGGAAATAGCAAATTTAAGACATAAAATGACAGTTTATTTTTATACCTCAACAATGCTTTCTTAATTCAATTGCAAGCTTGGTTTTCTTTGTTTATAATGACTTGATCAATGACCTGTCACAATAAATCGCACCTCCCTTACTTTTCTTGGACGATTGAATACTACCAATTATTGGAATTTCCTTGACAATTCCAAGTTTTCCAGGTTTACCAGACCAGGAAGAACTTTGTTTAAAGATATTAGCAAAAATTGTTTTGTCATTTATGAATGAATAATAAAATTGTGAATTAAACTATTTCGATTTACTCAGTTCGATACATTTCTGTATTTTCCTAATTTCCTTTTTACAGTTTGTTGTTTTACTGACGGAAAAAACAATTTTAAAAGCCAAGTTTTCGAATTGCAATACTTTCAAATAGTCACTCTAACATGTACAAACTTTAGCAATTTAGCATAGACAATATGTACCATGTCTTGTTTTTGTTTCTTTCAAAAATGCAAACCGTTGTTTTTGTGGAAGGAGTGTTTTCCGTGTTATGCAAAGAAACCTATTGCTTGTCAAACATTTGTATTTACATGCACTGTATATACACGTACAATATTAACTATGTCTTACCACTATGCCTCACTATGCCTTTCCAGACTGGCTAGAAATAAACATTACAACTTTTCAATTCATACTTAGTAAATATTTGGTGAATTTTGGAAATATTTATTTAATGACTGGCTTGAAAGCGATCAAAGTTTTTGTTTGGATTTTACGTTCACTATTGGAGAAAATGTGCACTCGTACAAATGGAGAGCATGTGGTTTCAGTGGTGCTTTCAGGGTGATACATCCAAATAACATGAAAACAAAGCATTTGACAAAGAAATGTTAGAAAAAAAAAGATGTTTGCTTAGAGCAACTTCTTTTTTAATGATTCTGATGGAGACATTGAGAATTAATTGCAGAGGGATATTACGACGTGTAGGTAGATTATGACTATTGATAAACCTGTATTTGCAGTACGTCGATACTATGCTCAAAGTTAATGTAATTTCTGTCACATAATCCCCTTCCTCCCCACCCGTTCTATTCACCAGAATAAATTTCATTTTAGTGGACAAGAAATGTAATGAAGGCCTA
This sequence comes from Kryphioiulus occultus, assembly GCA_034687865.1. Classification (NCBI taxonomy): domain Eukaryota; kingdom Metazoa; phylum Arthropoda; class Diplopoda; order Julida; family Julidae; genus Kryphioiulus; species Kryphioiulus occultus. Next base: position 5,178 of record JAQGAF010002911.1, read on the forward strand.
CACTTCATGAATAAGTTCGAATAGGTTGCAGACATTTTACCACAATCGTACAAATAAACTACATGTAAATAAGCAGTATGGTTTTCAAGAGTATTCAGACCTGGCTATATGAAACCGTTGAAACCGTTACATGGTTTCTGAACAAGAGAGCTTCTACTTATTTACTCCTGTTCAAACACTAAAAGATCGAGCCTGAATAAAGGGAAAGCAATTGTTTTGAATAATACAAGTTCAAATTTAACTTGTACAAACACGGGAATTGAATTCCTGGCGATTTACGGTTATTCAATATTTATATTTTAGCTGCAATTTGTATGTAAAGTTTGCAAACAGATGTCAAACGGCCTCCCTTGCGTATTGCATGTAAAAACTTGAGTTCCCAAACTCACAAAATCGATGCTGGGTTATACACCTGTGTTATGCGTAAGTTCCGGTTGTCTTGATAGCTTACACGACTACATATATCATATTCCAATAACATAGTACAATTCATGTTCATCGCAATAATGTCCAAAACATCATGAAATTCAGCATCACAAGTTCCAATTGACTTAACACCAAGCTTGACAATCATTCTACTGACATTGTACAATCCATGCAAACACATTATTATCAAATTGTCCATTTCGCCCAACCATGTGGTCATCATCATTTAGTTTTTAAACCTTTCACCAATATTTATAGACCAGAACAATGGTATATTTACATTTCACATTCACATTCGCATTTCATGAATAATCTTATTAAAATGTTCATAATACATTGCCAGTATTGCTAATGTGCTGCAAATGCATCCAGCAATTACATGTACAGAACAATAGGGGTACCTAAGGGGTTCAATGAAGGTGGTTGTGCCTCTATAGAGACAGTTACTGTTGAGGAGTGGACAGTATAAGTTTTACAAGCAGCTAATGAATTTAATCATCCATGGCTTTACATGTTGAGACCATGTTGGTCAACATACAGAGAGAGTAAATTACTATTGTGTGTCATAGTCCAAGTGGTCAACATACAACATGCAGAGATGCAGATGGTCAACATGTAGAATCCTCTTTTCATTGAGTTATTGTGGTGACCATAGGGAAGTGGTCAACTTTAGAGGTTCTGTTGTAATATGTCAGTGCAACATGTGGTTCTTCATGTACTTTCAATGGGTTCCTGTTTTCATTTGATTCAAAAGTCCAAGAATTTGCAAAATTTTGTTCCTTTTGTTGAATACCAGGAATAGTGTTTGTTAACAGGCAATGATTTTGAATTTGTGCTGCACAGTGTAGCCAGGTACAATCTCTACATTTCGTACATTATGTTTCTTAGAATCCACAGATAGGCTTGAATCCAAAGGCTTCAAAATTTTCAATTATAATTGCAATGCATTATGTTGTAACTTGAAATTTTAGAGCCCATTAAGTTAGCTGGTTGGCAGACTTCTCATCTGGATTTATATATGTGTATAATTGCATCACACAAATGGCAAGGACTCATTAAAGAGATCTGATGATGTTGTTATGGACGTCAAAATGTTTTCAAATACTAGCTCATATGCTCATTGTTATTTCGTTAGTTCTGCAGCTTTGAAAAAAATATCAACATGCATTTCGACTATTGTACGGTTTTCATTCTATGCTTTAATATGCATGAACTGGCGCATTAATATTCATCTCCTGGCAAACATATTTAAACCTTGCGATAAATTACATTCAAAATTACCACAAATTGCTTGTAAAATCCTAAGTACACAGTGCATTTGTATAATTGCAAAATGCTGCTTTATGGACAATTTCTCTCACTTTGGAATGCCATAGAATTTACAAAAGGTTCTATGGTAAAAGTTGTTACAAATATCCTATTTTACCAAATGTAAGGAACAACAAAAAATCAAATATTACTTCTTTTGATACTTTAAAGGCGCCATCAGATTGTCAATGCATACCATGCGTTGAAAACGTATTACCGGTTGTATGACGTCATACATCGTGTTTGTACTACTAAAACGTACTACTTAAATAAGGTGGCCAATCAATTTCATGTTGCCTCAACTTCTGACCCATGTTTTATATTTTGCATATATTTTGAATGTACTAAATCTAGCGGTCAATAAATAGACTTGTCACTTCTATTGTCGATTGTGAGATAAATACATTTTGAACAATATATCCTCTGTTACAACAATTGTCAAACGTAAAAGTACACATTTAAACTGCAGGCATAAACCATTTATTTCTCGAAAAAATTACAAAACGGCAATTCGATCACTATTAGACAACACCCACCATTTGCCTCGGTTGATTCAATTTTTTGCTGCCTTGTGCAACGAATGCGAAAGAAAAGATAACGAAATAAATGTCTATTTCGGTTCTGCCTGAAAGATGCACATGCACCAAAAAGTAGACAGATTCATGGGGAGAGGATCAATTTTTAAGAGACGAATGGGCCGCCAGAAGAACAAATGGAAAGAAATGCAAAGAAAAATGAAGCCCAGCAAGACTTCGTTAATTCCCAACATAAAAATGGGCTTCCGTTCAGCCTCTGGATAATATCTATGTAGAAATAATCAATGTTCATAGATCTGCCTTCGGGATTTCACTACATCCTGACTTGTAATCAAGAATGTCATTGTAGGTAAGGATTCGCCACTGCGATCACACATAAATATGCATGCCATAGAGCAGAAATTAATTCGCTGACAGAACGATGGTGTCGGTTTCTCCATGAGCAAACAGGATTAATTTAATCCAGCAGTGAGAAATCCTCCCGAAAAAGTCATTATAGAAATCCATATTTATTCACCTAATTCCGTCGCCAGAGGGCCAATAAAATTGCGTAACAGAGCTTTGCTAAAACTTCCATGTAGTCGGATATACCAAATGGTGCATAGGTAGCAAGCTCCGTACTTGTATTTCACGTACATGGTAATCATAAGTCCATCTCTAGTTAGAAAAATTAAATAACGTACAAGGCACACATTTAAAAAAATGGAGAAGAAACTAAAGTTTTTCTTATGTACAAAGGTGTACATGTATTTGGTTCTGAGGGATTGCGATTTTCTTGCTTTTGAATATCTTCTGAATTTAATTTTCTTTTGAAATTGTGCCTAACGCCAATTAGTGATTTTGTATGATGACAAAAGGACCAGTTTGCACAACATGGCTCCCCCAAAAAGATGAAATTTTCAACTTCTCTGAATTTCCCTGACTTTTCCAAGGATGTAAAAAAATTATTCTGACAAATTAATTGTACAGCGGGCTCCGCTTACTGTGACACTTTGGGGTCAGGCTATTTTGATAACAATAGCTGATCGTGATTTAATTTGAATTCTTATGGTCGCAGATACATGTAGGTATATCGCATAATTTAACTTTACCTAGTCAAACTTATAAGTGCTTCTGTCATCTCAGCACTTTTTGGGTGGTTTCTCTACTAAGATGCACGTTTCATATTCGTAAACATCAAAATCAATTTCATCAATCTGCTCTGCTTGTCTCACAGACAGATTAGCAAGTGTCAGATTTAGCCATTGGGGCTGCTATTGAAATATTTTCGGCCTTGAATGTCGAAAATGTGGAGGAATATTTCTCGAAAATTTCGATATTCATAGCAGATGGGACATCATTTTAGACATTTTCTTCCAAAACTTCTCATTCCTCTTGTTTTACGAATCTTTCACGAGGGAAAATTATAACAATGAGCGATTTGTTGATTACAATAACCCATACTTTTGCTGTATATTTTTATACGAGCGTTCGGGACTTATCGATTTCGATAATAATAAACGAATGATAACATTATCCGCGATCACATTAAGATGAGTCCACTGCACATAAACAGGAAACAGAACACAAATTTTGATTAGTTTTCTTTTGAAAAATTAACTGTTTCGGTATTACTTTCTTCCACAGAATTGTTTGTGATCTCTTGATTTTAGGGTTAATCAAAAGCCAGCTATGTAAAATGAATTCTTTAAGCTGAATTTCCCTGACTTTTTCAAAGAAAATATTTTTCCTGACTTTTCCAGGCTTTCCCAATTTTAGTGACATTATCAACTCTTCCCAAACTTTTTTGCTTTGTTTTATAATGAGGGACAGGTTTTATGATCGCCCTGTATATTGGTTTCTCATCCTTTGATATGCGAATGAGCAGTAAATAGGGACCAATTTGTGAAAATTCAGCATTTTATTAATTACCCTAGTGAGGCTGAGCATCAGAAAATCAGCTTCAGAAAATGGTGACAGATTTGCTAAGTACTGCAGTCAAGAAATTGCCATTTACATGCCCAGCTTTATACTATAACATTTGTGAAAAAAAAGAAACCTTTAAAGATGACTTACATAAAATAGGAAAGCAAAAAAGCGATAATCTAATAAAATTGCATTCATATGGATTCAATTCAATTAGAACAAAACCGTTGATTTTGCCCTTGATATTAATATCAAGGCACTTACTGGATATTTGCTTTGATGTGAAATAAATAACATGCGGCAAAGAAAATATCCTGCCCTTGCAAGTGGAAACTGTGCCATTGTTCCAATACAATAAGGTTCGTACTGGATTTATTAAAAGTGCCTTCAAATATGCTGTATATCTGCAGCAACAGACTGCCTTTTAAACAAAAGAGTGCAGCGCCTACAGCTAACGTAGAGTGTGTCATAAAAATACCATAAAAATGCACAATGCAAAAATAATAAAAAGTAAACAACAATACCCCTTTCTTTAAAGTTGGTTTTAGGAAAACTTCATGATATTGCTAACTTTGGTGTTTGATGGTTTCCATGTGGAAAGTAAAGCCATTTAAACTGTATACTTGGGCATGTGCAATGTTGAGCGGAAATTGAAAACTAACGTATTCCTTGAAATATTGAAATTCAAATTTCCTTTAAATAAGAAACCAAGTCACGTGCTATGAACAAATACAAAGGTTGGAACTAAAACGGCTGCTCATAGAGTTTGCACCCAAAAACAGTATTGGATTTTGCCTTTCACGCCTACGTTTTATAAATAAATGCTCGCATAACTGCCTGCTTTCAAAAAAGCATGTTTGGTGAAAGTGTAAACTGTCAATGACACCATGACACGTGGTCCTTCGATGTTTTCAAAAACAAAAAGTCCCAATTGCATTATTTCCATAAGTACTATGCACTTACCAGTTTCAATTTCGGTTCATGAAATTATTTCAAATTATATATTACGTTTAAGTAGATCATAAAATAAATTACGTTTTATTGTTGGTCGATGGCCTGGGTAGGAGAGTGCATGAAGATAACAATGCGGAACCTCTGAATCGTCTTTAAAATCCCTATCCAACACTTGGATTTTGGTTTTTACTCCTCCTTGCTTTCTCTTTGTTTCCCCTAGGATTAATCATGTTTTAAGTCAACATATCATGTACGTTAGCGTAGCTATCAGCATAAGTGATATCGTTGCATCAACTCTCACACTAAGAATGAAAGTGCACACTGTCTTGGCAATGCTGCAATAAAACCAACTTCACAGAGCTTAGCATCCACCATATTTACATTATCACATGATTGCGGCATTTGCATAATTGATGGGGTTTTTAAATAAGGATATTCAAATGAAGGATGAATATTTATGATCTATACGAGCCAGTGTAGTGGCAATTATGCAGGATGGCCTTAAAGTCTTAGACAACTTTGATCAAAGAACTTATGAGACATTGTACATCTAACGTAATTGGGAACGTCAAACCATTATGGAAAAAAGCTGTCATCCTAGCTGGCTCCAGTTTATTATAGTCTATTTTAATGTTTAGATAACATTTTCAAATAGATGCATTAATGAGCTTAATCACTCCTTGAATTTTTTTGTGTTAAAATCGATCAGTAATTTAGATCATTTTTCTTTCATAGATATGTTCACTTAAAAATACAATTGCAGGCAAGAACATTTTTTTGAAACATATTCTCCAAGTACTTTTCAGGGAATTTGCAGAGCAGGATATCGTTATTTCTGATTAATACATGTTAGAATGCACATTAATAGGGTACCTCTAATGCAGCAAAATCCACTCCAGGTCCTAATTCCCTGATTTTGTCTTTCATTGAATCCTGATATACCATTCATAGTTTTTTTCCTCATAGACAAATTCATAATTTTCACTAAAAGATTTTAATGTATTGACATTTTCCTGATTTCCAGGTTACTACTGTATGTGGAGAAAATCCCCAACCGTTTAGCTTCAAAATTCCAATCTGGATATTTTATCACAGGCAGGCATCTTGATAAGTCCCATTCTTCCTAGTTTTTGGTGTAAAGTTCTAATCCTCTATTCTGTAATTCTGAACATGGCCATGCAAATCTCATTTTGAAATCAAAGACAGGCCCCTTGATGACACAAAATTCCCACTATGGTTACTTTATGATGCAAAACCCCAAGCTTAAATCAATAACAGGCTTCTAGATAGAGGTGCATCCCATGGTTATGTTCTGGTGCGAAATCCCACTTTGTGATGCAAAATCCCAATATGGTTACTTAATGATGCACAACCCCACCACCGACAGGCCCCTAGATAGATCCCACTCTGGTTACTTTTGTCACAAAATCCCAATCTGGTCACTTTATGATGCAAAATCCAAAATCCCAACTCCTGCTACAAAACCCCAATCTGGTTGCTTCATTATGCAAAACCCCAATCTGGTTATTTCGTTATACAAAACCCAAATCTGGTTACTTCATTATGTAAAACCCCAATCTGGTTACTTCAAGATGCAAAACCCAAACCTTAAATCACCGATAGGCCTCTAGATACATGTGCATCAGTGCAAATCAAAAATGCACACGTAGAACATGAAAATGCATAAACATTAACCATAATATCTGAACTCAAGTCACCTTCGGAGAAAAAAATGTGCTCCATGGTGATCTGAGGAAATCCACAAATTATATAAATTAATGGAAAAAAAAGTAGAACGCTTAAAAGAAACCACAATAATTTCCTAAATCCCATTCTGGTGGTATATTCACGCTCTGGTGGTTTATTTTTTTTATTTCATTAATGGAAAAAAAGTAGAACACTTAAAAGAAACCACAATAATTTCCTAAATCCCATTCTGGTGGTATATTCACGTTCTGGTGGTTTATTTTTTTTTCATTTCTTTAGCATTAAAAGACTATGCTCAAACTAAATTTTAATTGTTTTAGATCACCTTTTCAGAGCATTCAGGGTTCACCATTTGTGATCTATATTTGTGGCAAGGATTGTGACCTAAATTCCCACACTTAGAACATATTGGGAGCACATTTAAGAGCATGAGGCCATTTAACAGATCACATAACATGCTTTGATATGAGCTATATTTGTGGCAAGATGACTTTTCGATTTACAGTGATCCCATGGTTATTTTCCGGTGCAAAATCCCGATCATTTATGCTACAACATCCCAATCTGGTTACTTTATGGCTGATCCCTGATGCACATCCCAAACTGCACGGACCCTTAATGATGGCAAATCCAGCACACGAAATGCACCACAGACGGCACTTCTTGCAACGAGAGTATCTATAGATGTGCGTGCCGGAAACGAATGTTCGTGCGAAGAATTGCAAGCGCAAATAAGCGAAATAACTAAGTGTCGCAACCGGAAGCCGGGAGATGTCCCCTGCATGAAGACAAAGAGCCTTACCACGGATGCTCCTTAAGGCCTGTCAACACATACTGGGGCTCATTGAGCGTTTCTCAAGAAGTGGTCTGATTGAACCACATGTTGCACGCCCACGCATGCCCCATTTTGCATGATCGATCAACTTCCACCCCAGCGCCAACTGTTAAGTGAGCGAATCCAATTTTCCCCTGGTCCATTTGTCTACAGTGGCCATCGGTTCAATGGACATTACATCGCTGTAGCCTCTGGAGCTCCAAGAAACGTCTTGACCATAGCCTCTGGAGGTTGGCGATAAACTCGTGTTTACAAACTGTCGCTCTTCAATTCCGAGGGGGAATACCGTGAAAGCTGGATGACCCTCCAGTACTTCGATTACGACACCTTTTTAAATTAAAACTTCATTTAGCAATTGGCGAGCAAACTTCGTTATCAGTTTCTCGTGCAACGATTGTCAAGCAATGTCTCGTTACTTGTAGGTCCACCACTTCGATTATCGATCTCTCAAGGGCATATTGGCAATCTGTTTGAAGCACACTGGGTCGGTGTGAAAGAAGCTACAAATGACTGAAAACCCAGAATGTATTCTTTGAAGTGTTGCTTTGCCTACAGGAATTTGCAATGGTCAGTACGGACAAAGGGGTTGTTGGACAACTACTGCATCTTCTGTCCATCTGACACAGTGGTTGTCAGGTGGAAAACCTCATGTGCGTTAAAATAATTCTAGGAATTCAAGGAATTCTAACAATTGAAGAAAAGAGCACTTGACTGCACACAAATTCCACGAGTTTTTTTGATAGCAACGCAGTTGGCTACTGACTCTGTAATGTCAACCTGCAAAACTGCAAAAAAGAGTTTGCACGTGTCATTGCTTTGCCATTAAGAAGTTGAAAAACTGAAAGGATGAAAAAACTAAATCTTTAATACACTTGCGTGCAAAAAAATCGACTCACCTGCATGAATCGAGTAAAATGTTTTTCGCAGAAAACAGATGTCCGATTTAAAATCAGAAAACAGCGTTTTGTAGACAATTAATTCCTCGTTTATAATTCGCATAAAATTCCTTATGCATATTTGAGGCGCAAAATGTCGAAACTTAGATCAACCCAAATTTGCATTATTTATGACCTGCATTCATGTACCCCTGTGGCTATAAAAGTGTTTCTGAGTGCAATTTGATTATCAGAGCTTAAAGAAAACACATCCAGACACATTGTTAATTAATGGTTTCTCGATAAATTTGGCCACTACACCAGAAGCAGCCGCACAAGTTGTACAATATTCTCCATATTCTATGCGCATTATAAAGAGGAATAAATTGGCTACAAAACACATTAAGCATTGTTGACCAGCCCTGATGTGGCAAGCCATGCGTACCACTGTGTACTCAAGGATTGCCATCCTCAAGGGGCAGCACAGGTCAGGTTATTTTAAACGTCAAAACGAAAAAAATAAAAAGGATAAAATCCGGTAGGTTCAACAGGTGTCGTTCAACTTGAAGCATCGAATTGTCTCAAACGTATATGTACGAACGTAATGACGATATGGACATTTGAAGCAAGGACTACACTGTATAAGGACGTTCGATTTATACAGTATTGGTACAGTGTATCTCGATTAGAAATTGCTCATATTCTTAGTGAGGAAATATAAAAATGTAAATACGCGATTTTAATCACGTAATAAAGGCAATGTGCGTCATAAAGAGGTTCCAATTATGTTTGCTTGAAAGTTCCTGCAAACGAGAGGATAGGTATTGACAACATTGAGCATGACCTAAATAAATTATTAATAAGTGTTCAGGGATATTTCCGTCACTGCGACTTATTTGGTCTAGCAAAACACCTCCCTAATCGGGAAAGATAACGTAATGAATATCTCGTTGATTGCAACGTATTCTGAATTAATAACATAACTGTAGTGTATATCACTGATTTTCTTTCATCGCTCGTCATTAGGATCTGCATTCAGTAAAGTCAGTACAGCGTCTACTATTGCATATCATTAATTTCTATGACGGGAAAATAAGGTAAATCACCGGTTCAGTACTCTACATGTACTATCAATAAGTGAAAGCCATTTTCAGGTGATGATGCATTAAATGTCCGTGATCTGATATACACATTAAGCTTAGCTATGGGTTAAAGATAATGCAAAACATTTATAACAAAAAATATCCAATTGAATTAATCCAGAGATTTGTGCAATACAAAATTTGTAATTCCGCTCATGCTCTTTTAACAATGTTGCTTTCTTAGCCTTTAGATTATCTACATGTATATCATGTTTCCTCTTTAAACATTTTGTCGGCTTCTTACCTTTTTGTGTATTTCATTTTTTTTCATTGAATCCTGATATCGCATTTGACTGCACGCATTATTTCGGCATTCATTACAAATGATTTTTTCTACCAGTTCATCATTATTAACTCATTCAGACTAAGGCAATCTGTTAGATAAAACTAATGTAGGTTCTATACTATTAAGTTTTACTGATAGAGAAATCCCTTTCTACAGTAGGTGTCCCATGTAATAAAACCAAGTAATAAATCCAAATTCACTACTGTGTTTATATATATCATCTCGATATTGAGGACTGAACTGTTTCTTTGATGACTTTTCAATACAAGATCTTCCATTATTTAGGCTCAAATATCAGTTTAAAAACATTTTCTGATGAGCAATATTAGGATTTTTGAATGCAATACCGGGATCTTTGTCACAACATCCACACACAAAAGAGTATTCTAGCGGACTATAACTGGAATAAAAGTCCAACAAGCCACTTACCACACGTGTATGTATGTCTTTATTTACATACACTTACACGGCAGGGTTCCCTCAAACATGAAATTTTAAACTTTTTTAGACTTTTCCAAATTTTCAAACGACTTTTCCCGACCACCCTTAACGCTAGAAATGCAAACATATGGTAAACATAAGTACAAAATGCTATATCAACTGTTTATTATAAATAAACAGGAGATAAAACACGAAGTGATATACAGAAATGGCACGTTTAGATAATTGTTCTTACATTGACAACGTCATTCGCTAATTTCAAATTCCCAGATATTTCTTTGATTTCCCTGTTTCCCAGGAAATGTGGGCAGTCACCCTGTGGGACTGTAATCCAGTAATAAAATTTATTCGGAATTTCACACCGCATTAGGGTGGACACCATAATCATTGTTAAATAAAACTTGTATCTTAAGGCAGGACTGATGAAAAAAATTCAAATTTTCATTAAAATAAAAAGAATTCATAAAAATGGCCCACATCAAAGTGACTAAATACTCAGGTTTTGGTATCAAACCGTATTAAGAGGGGTATTCCTGTGCATAAAATGTTAACAAAGATAGTGTATCAAGATCAAGAGGACCAGCTTAACGAAAAGTTTGAATAGATGTTCCTCGGGTGGATGAGCATTAATTTTGTAATAACCTCTTTATTACCAGCCCTTCACTAATTAAACAAAATTTCGGCCTTCCATTGGGACATTAAGGCGCTAATGATTCGAGCGTGGATGTATTCAAGTTTTTTTCTTTAATAAATTTAGAGCAGGTGCCATTGTGGAGCTCTAAATGCCGCCATTTGTATTCCTGCTTGATTGCTAGAGAGCAAAATTCCATCGCAAAATTCGTCAAACAGCATGAGATGGTCAATTACATGGAGCTCAGTTGAAAGTGAAATACCAAGGCCATGTTTTTTATTTAACGGTCGTTTGCATTTAGGAATTTGCAATATTGCTGAATATTGAATAGTCACACATCCCTTATCAACATCATAAGATAAATTCAGAAAAGTTCCCTTGTGTTCCACCTCGTGTGTTCCACCTTACAGGGTTGTACTTCATTTATTTTGAAGCTATTGCCATATTTTGCTAAACCATTAATAACAGAGTGCGTTTTCAATTTGTGTATTTAGTTAACTCCTGTAATTCTAGATACAGTATGTCCAAACTTATAGATGTGAAGTTTTGGACAAAAATTGCTTTGTTCTCTCGAATGACTGCAGGTGGAGACGAAATTGACTATAATGGTCACGTCGAAATAGGGCAAGTGGTTGGAAACGTGCCATCCAAAACTCATTTGCTGCCATGCTTGCCAGTTGCACTTTATAAACTTAATTAAGCAAATTAAACGTGTTCATGAGCATCATTAGACGCAACATTCTCTTTCTGGTTAATTGAGTATTGCGATGCTTTTCTATGGTCGCTGGCGGGTCAATTCAACGATGGAAAACTTGACCACACGTACTGTTGCACAATTACCGCAATCAAAATCGACTAATGAGAGCAAGCAGCGGCATCGTGTTAATTTAAAAATAGCAGCAGAATAAATTGTAATTGTGAACCTGCACTGACACGATTACAATCAACATGTCCATATGAATAGTTTTCATTTTCCAAGTTGGATTGTTGCACTTCGGTATGGTCCCGGCTCCAAACTCGTGTTTCTGCTTCTGGTTAACATGTATTTCAACTCTACTCCTTATATCGAAAATTGCAAAGAAACAGTTAAACATATCCCTACCCATGCTACCCCGATGAAGATGGCAAACCTTGCACACGCCGGTATAGCTATGCATTGCCAACAAACTCGTGGCTTAAAAAATTGCCATACTGACACAATTTTAGTCTGGTGGATGCAATAACTTCTGTGTACATGTGCATGTATAATATAATTGTATCACACTACTCTTTGTGACAAAAGGGTTTCCAAAATTTTCGCCGACATGTACATGTACGTCACGGCCTTTAGCACAAAGTGATAAGACACATAGGATCTGTGCAAACTCATACCAACTCGGGCATATACCTTACATTACATTTAGAATTTCCGTATGGAATCCTAAGAAGACATATGGAAACCTAACGTAATGTTTTGATTAATATTGGTAAATTTTCTTTACCTTTACGCACTAAACTATCCGCATGTGACCAACATGAATTTCATGAACCTCATCAATTTGTACAGCCATACGACAACATTGGAACGAAAGCGCGTCCTTGGAACAACCCTGTTCCAAATGTGCACAAAGTAATATTTCAACCTTGCCTGGCTAATTTAACCATTTTAAGCTCTTGAAATTTAACATTTCTATGGTTTGTGATTTTTCCATTTTAGTTTAACGTGTTTTGTGCCTAACCTTACCTAACCTAACCACGGTCTTCTTTATTTAGCTGTGTCAACGCCAGGCAATCACTGACAGCCTACGATCTGTTAGGAGAAGCCCACTTTCTCACGTACCTATGACGGAGCCTATTCTGTACCAATTCTGTAGTAGAGCCTAAAATGGCAATTTACAGCATAAACGAAAATGTGCATACCTCTTTGTGCACATGCCATGAAAACAGATAACTGACTATATTTATTAGTTTGAGCAATGCAAATGGTATAGTTACTTTAATGAGTTTTGCAGTTAGAAGAATTAACAGTTCATGTTTATCCAAACGTGCACGTTAGGCATAAGGTAAAATATAAAATCCTTTTATAAGCACTAATTATTTTCTGTAATCCGCAGCTCACAATTTCCACTGTAAGATGGCAAATGTAGGCGTTCTTAAGCTGATTAAGATGGTGAAGGTTACGTATGCAGGCACTTAAAATATTTTCGAAAGACGAGGGCCGTACCAAAAATAACGAAACACTATTTTTTGTTAGTTATTACATCCTTTAGGAACACAAAACAATTTTATGAATCAAGTCCATCAATTTGGACGGCCTCATGCTATTATTAAGCAAGGGCATGTTTGCTTGCATGGTCAAAATCTGGATAGTCGCATCTGCACAACAAAAAACCATTGATGCTATAGAAATAATGCATGCATCTTTAAGGGCTGCCATTTATGAGTTGGAATTAACGTGATCCCTTTTAGCCTGACGTCCTTTAGCAGAGACCTTCCGAAACCCAAAAATCGTTGCCATAACTGCTATTCAGTGGTTTAGACGTGTTCTGTTCAGAGTTTTAATGTTCCGGTATTAATGTAAGGATGTAGTAACTGACACTAAAAATCTCAATGTTGTAGAATAAAAAGTGAATTTACAAAAAATGTTTTGCATTACTTTCGGTACGACCCTCGTAAAAACTTCAACAACGTAAAATTAGGTAACGCTTATGTAATAGTTCGTGGTTATTTTTAATGCGCAATCAACTATTTGCTTGCTTGAACAACCATGTTTACTGCTGTTTTAGAGCAGAGGGAATGAGAAATCCCGCAAAGAGAAATTAACCATGTTCAGTAATCTGTTGCTCGGCTTCTTCCGCTCGGAAATAGGAAGTGAGAAACGCTGGAAAATAATGGCGTTTTTATGCAGATTTCGATGTTTCGAATTCAGCACCAGACCGCAGCAACACAATTGTGTTGTTGAAGTTGAAAACATCTGCGCCCAATGATTAAGGTTTCCGACAATGATAAACGTGTGATAATGCGGGGATAAAGGTCAGACGCCGTTAAAATAACTCAAACGTGGCGAAGCATGGTAAACAAATCCAGTTGAATTCTCGAAGGAATTGCGCGTTCGCAACTTCGCAAACATTGCTACAGTGAAACCGCTCTTGTTGGACACCTCTACCCGATGAACAAAGTCCTTATCCCCCAAAATAACATTTACACCATTGTAGGTAAGGCAATTCTGTGGGTGCACATGTACATGAATTACAATTCTGTGTGTGCACATGTATAGAAAGTCAGGGGAAGGTCTTTCAGATGTACTTGATGGACGCAAAATAAACATATGGTCCCAATTTGTATGTTGCAGAGCATATTGATATTAGTATAAATCCCTTGCTTCCCCAGATTAATTGCTCATTGAAACGTACAAGTAGCGATCATTATTTTTATTACCTGTACCGAAACAAATTTGTGCTGATCACTCCAAAACAATTAGAAAACAATTCAGATTGCCAATTGTCTGCAAATGACTATAATTGTTTTGAATTATTTCAAATGTTATTAAATGACGTGCATCCAAATTCAATTGATGGATATGATTTTACAAGCCATTGATAGCTATTGGCCATATTGCTGTCACGAAATATCAATTAATTACCATTGACACGGTTAAGAATTCACACTTAAGCTGTTGATCGAAGTTGACATCAAAT
>JAQGAF010002912.1:0-19900 GCA_034687865.1 Kryphioiulus occultus
TGGCACTGTATGCAGGAGACGTTCAATGTCTCCTCCTTCCCAAATTTCCATACACTGAATTTTATTTTAGGCCGCAACACATTCACGTATGTTCTGGTAGCCCTGATATGCTGTAATCACTTACACTGTAAATGAAGATTTTCAACGCTACTGTATCTCATACAACCCCAAACCTACACTACTACCACCTCCATGTTAACGTCTATGGCGGAAGCAGAACTGATGTTTGACACTGTGTGGTATACGGTAGCGTTGAAAATCTTCATTCAAGTGATATCAGGACTACCAGAACATACTGTATGTGAATGTTTTGCGTCAAAAAATAAACAGTATATGGAAATTTGATTATTTTATCATTTTTTTAAAAAAATTGCCTGCGGCGCTCTTTTGAAGACTTATCAGACTTCAAAATAATGCATTATGTTTTAAAAAATCATTTCCATGAAAATACACTTGAATTTCAAACGTCCTGTAGTTTGAGATGCACTGTTAATAGCTTTTGAAATAGCTATTTTTTCAAAAATGTTGGGTAAAAAATGTGAAAAAATCAGATATTATCATGTGAACAAATGTGAAAAACCAGATAATTGCTTGTGAAAAGATGTGGAAAGTAATGTGAAGTAATGTGAAAAATTGTATACCAACTGGCCACATGCCTGCTATAAACTAACTAAGCACTTGCTTAGTGTATCAATTAAGTTAAGGGGGCACTTCAGAGTAGCAATATCACCAAGGAAATTTTGTATAGCTTCTTCGTTTGCAATCTAATTTTTATTTATTAATCTCACAAATTGGTGCACGGAAATCTGTTCTAAATCATTAAAATGCATTATTGGCGAATTCGGTTTTTAAATTGCGTCCGGTGTTCCATTTGTTTTTAATATTTCTGAAAAACGTTTTCTAAATCCATTATTTCTGATGAAAGATTTAAAAATCAACATTTTAAACAGAAATGTTTGCACTTTATATCATTGTGGTCTTCTGTTTCTTAACATTTTGCCTACGTTGCTTCTAAATTATTAATATACACTTATTACTAAACCAATGTAGGCCTGCATACAGTATTTGCGTTAAAATCTAGGCTACAACATAGCAATTGAGATCTACACGTATATATATATATTTTTTTTAAAAACCGCCTACGACTATCCTCATGTATTTTTAAACTTAGATGCGTATCCAGGAAATGTCTAAAGTACCTGTATATTTGCTGATACGCCACTATGAGGGCGAAATTTATTTGTGTTAGAATGGGCATTCCGCAGTCCATTCATAAAAAATAAATGAAATTGGAGAAAATCCGTAATGGGAGGTGAAATGCAGCATATTATATCCGCCTATTTCCGAAAGTTATTTTTACCTGGTAGCATGAGACGTTCGCTTTAGAATCGCGTTATGAATTAAGTCCGCCATTTATTTATAAAAGAATAAATGAAGTTGGAAAACATCCAGATTGCATGAGAATGGAAGGTGAAATGTGCATTGTCCACTTCGGAGCATATTAATGGCGCCAATGCGTCATTATAACGGCGAAATGCATGTTTACCTTGTAGAATAAGACGTTCGCTAGAGAATCGCTTTTTCTTGGTGTCTTGAATTAATCAGTTTGTTTATAAAATAATAAATGAGTTGCAAAAATTCTCGCATGAACATCCCATTAAACGAGGCAAAAGAAAAATGTAGCGGGTTTGATGCCTTATAGCGCATGTAATATGCTCCGAAGTTTTTGGCATGGTGTGTAATGAGGTACATTGTATAACCAAAATTAGCTAAATTTGGAGTTGTGGAGTTTGTTGTTCTAGGCCTGGGATTCCTCATCCCTTTTCGCGTTTTGTGGCCACTGCTTGGGGCGGGGCGCTGCAGACGGTCTGCATTGGTGGACTGCGTGGCGCCGCTTTTTCGGGGATTTGGAATTTCCTAAACAGCTGATGTTTTGCTTTATCGTTTTGTGGTAAGCTAAAAATAACCGGTTAATTGAGGAGATGTTGCAATGGGTTGGGAAATCTTCAGTGCGTGGGATGGGGTTGGGGTTTGGGGCTACCCCGCTTACCCATGGTAAAAAAACTTCAGGTTGGCGTGAGACTTTAGTTTCTACTGTCTGCAGTCTGAATGGGACTTCAGTGATGCTTCAGGGACTTAAGGCAATAAGACTTCAAATCCCCTAAAATTCCATGAGCTCCCACTGTAGCAGAGTGTCTACCGGTCATGGAAGTCATGGAACTTCCAATTAGGAATGTAATGACTTTAATGGCTTCATTCGGACTGCAATGACTTCGTTGGGAATTCAGCGATTTTGGTGGGGAATTCTATGACTTTGATGAGAATTCAATGGCCTAAGTAGAGCTTCATCGACTTCCGTGGATCTTCATCGACTTCGCTGGGAATTTAATTACGTCAGGAGTTCAGTGGGAATTCAATGACTTCGATAATTCTTTGGGGATTAAATGACTTCGAGAATTCAGTAAGATTTCAATGACTGCAGGAATTCTGGGTGAATTCAATGACTCAAAGAATACTTTTGAAATTCAATGACTTCAGTGGGGCTTGAGTGACTTCGGTGGGGCTTGAGTGACTTCGGTGGAGCTTGAGTGACTTCGGTGGAGCTTGAGTGACTTCGGCGGGGCTTGAGTGACTTGGGCGACACCAGCGGGACTTGAGTTACTTCTGCAAAAATTCCATGACTTCTGCAAAAATTCCATGACTTCTGCAAAAATTCCATGACTTCTGCAAAAATTCCATGACTTCAACTGGAATTCAATAACTTTGGTTGGACTTAAGCGAGTGAAGTGGGATTTTAATGGTTTCATTGGGACTTCAGTGGTATTGGCACCCTGTAGCCGTTGATCGTGCCTGCGCATCGAGGGGTGAACGTTAACCCCCAACGTTACCTGACTCTTTAATGTTGTTGTTTACACCAACTTTCGTTCCCCAATTTGTTGTTGCGTCATCGAAGGTGCTCACCTTGGACCCCTGAAGAGAATCCGAGCCACTCGGTGTCTGCTTGCAGCGACATCCCTTCCCACCGGCCCGCTTCCGGTGACCCTAGAATTGCTTTCCTCTGCACTGGAGCAGCCCTCGCATTGCGCATCCAGGCTGGAAAAGTGAAGCTCAATGGCCACGAGTTTTGTTTTGGGAAAGACAGGAGTTTGGCAAAAGTAGCTGTTGGCGATAGACAGACTGATGGACAGAACAAGGTGTTCTCTGCCCTTTTAAGCCTCTCTGGAAGTTTGTACAGATGGCCGAGGCCCAGCAGTCTGCCAAATACGCAGATAATATCGCTCGACCCCCCACCTTTCGATGCGAACTTGTTGACTCTGGTTTTGATGGTTTGCCAAATTTCGGGTTTGGGTCCAGAGTTTACCCTCCCGCAAAGGTATTCTGGCCCACGCTTGTTTTTGTAAACCTCCCTCGCCAGGGGGAGGCCAAATCGGTGAAGGTTTGTGGGTCTTCTTCTGGTGGGATTTCCACAACCTGGGGAAATATGGAAAGTCAGGGAATTTGTGAAGTCGGATGGACATATTGGATGTGTCCGGTGGGATTTCAATGACTTCAGTGAGACTTCAAAGACTTCAGTGGGATTTCAGCCAACGTGTACACCTGATTTCACAAGTTGCCAACCCTTGCAAGCATATATATGTGATGAATGTGTTGCACCATGAAATAAAAGACAGTGCCAGGAAATGTTGGCTGGAGGAGGCACTGAACCTCTCCTACATTTTAGGTTTGTCATATTGTGCCAATACATGCATAATACAGGTACATGTACGTTTAAAACTGTATGCCTTCCAATTTTATTTTTGAAGGGCAATATTGAGGCTAAGGCTAACACAAGACTTGGCAGAAGGGTATTGAACTTGTTAAACATATTTGACATTATCCAACGTGAAAGTTATGAGGATCCAGTCACAAACCTAATAATTTCTTGAGTCTCTTCATCATTTATCTGTTGCTGTTCAGCCCTTCTCTGAATCGCAGTGTAAGTCTGCACCACGAACTTGGGAGCGGTATTTCCAATTCGATACCAATCCTCAATCATACTGTCCGGAAACGTACTTCGATAAGCGCACATTTCTAAATTCTACAGTAATCTGGACTGAAAAACTGAACAAATTTTACACATTGGCCGCCCTAAACAACGCTAAACACGTTCAATTCGGATCATGTTCGAAAACATAAAACAACAAAAACCATGCTGCAGACGCGCACGCTGATATTTGCCGGAAGTGATTGCAGTGAAGCCATAAAACATTGCCCCTACATTATCTACTTTCCTACATTGATTATAATTCTACAATAATTAATTTTCCAAATTTCAGGTTATTAAACTTTCGAAAGCGAAAAATTGTCTTACTTAACTGTAATAACGAAAATAAAAATTTTAAATTGTAATTTAATGACAACATTGCTGTTTCTATATCGAGGGAGCTGTAGATTGCTCACAATGTATGACGTCATTGCAAGAAGTCCGAATTTCCGGCTGCTTTTCAGGCTTTGACCTTCGTCCATTTTGTTCGAAGAAATTTTCCGGTGGAACTAAGGTTAATACTTTCGAATTATCTTTTCAAGAGCTTACTATTAATAATAAGCCGGTTGAACCGCTCAATTTGTTAGTACATACTTCAAGAACGTGCTAGTAAGGTAATGGTATTCTGAGTCATGACCATTACTGGTTAAAACTCTACCTGAATAATGTTCAGTACGATACATGTATAGTAGTTTATTTTTTCCAGTACGATTATGCAAATTTACATTATATGAAGTAATAGCATAAGACCTTGGCTGGCACGACCTGTGCAATGCATAATACATGTAGGTGCAAGTCATCAGCCTGCTAATCTGTACCATTATACTATTTCTTCCACTATCGAATTTCCAGCTAGCTTGAAAATGGCTGGACGTCCCATGAAGTACCCTTATACTTTAACGGCTAAGATCGCCCAGTTTCCATACCAGTTCCAATTTAAGACCAACTGGCTTTATCGTTACTATCTCTTTGGTATTGTTGCATCAGCCCCATTTTTTCTTTGGGTTAATAGCATAGGTTGGTATAAATATCCCACCTAGTATTCTTTTGTCACTAATTAAATCAATGCATATAGACTTGCTATAATTGATTTTCATGTACATTTAGCAAATTCCCCAGAAGCGAAAGCTAGACATAAGGAAGAATTGGCGAAGAAGGCAGCAGCACATCATGGTAAAATTATAACATTCAAAGTGCACATCATAGCACAAGTTGCCTAGTTGAAGATGCTCTTTTATCAATTCTCAAAATGCACTAAAACTGCTTATACCTTTTCTTTGCAGGACATTAAAAAGATTCAATTTTGTTACAATAGCATGCACTGAAGCAAACTTATTTGAACTGTACAGTGGATCAGACCTTTGCCATGTCTCAATACTACAGTGTAGTTAAAAGGAATTAAAAGAAATATTGTTTAGCCTCGTAAATCTCAACAGTCTAATTATTTTCCTAAATTGCCTCCACTTGTTATAGCAGTCCTCAGCTTCATTATTATGCCTTTGTCACAAGACAACATTCAGACTTATTCCTATGCATCTTCAATGCCACAATAACAAAGTCAAAATAAATTTAGATGTTTTGCTATCTATAGATTCACATAAGTGAGAGCTGCACATGACATTCTTGAAAGCTTCTTGAATAGCTTCTTGAATAGCTTCTTGAAAAAAAGCAATGGAACTTACTTGAAGTCAAAGCTGTACATGAATATGCAGGTGCCAGCACTGGGAGGCCTTTACTGCCATATACTTTTCCTGCAAATAAATTTAAGACTGTTAATAGTCTGGATTCAGCTTTCTCTTCAATATTTTGGGTTAAAAATTGAAAAGAATTTCTCTAGGTTTTATCAATTAAAACAGCTTAGAAGTTGATTTTTTTGTGTAATAATACATGTACAAGCAAGTGTTCAGCAAGGCCAAGAAGGAAATCCACAAACAACATGAATTGTCATAGAATTAGTTTTTTTTACTGAATTATTTACTTTTAAAAGTGCAGTAGAGTTAGGATAGTTTGCCTTTATTCATAGTTACAAAAATTATGTGCAGTGCAGTTTTTGTTTGTCTAAAAACATTAGAATAAACATATTCACGTATTATTACTGTAATTTTATTGACAAATTATGAGCAGTGGGTATAGCAAACAATGGAAAAAAGGAAGGCAGGGAAATTACCTTCAATCAGGTAAGGATTCCCCAATAAACAGTGCTACTCAACAAGTCCTTCCAGGAGTTTTGTGAGAACCTTGTTGGTTTTCAAAGTATCTTAGAAAATGCTTAATCCTTTTAAATTACTTGGTCTAAGGATACAGAATGTCGTAATGACCAGGACGATACAATAAATGAATACGTGGTGTTGAACCTTCTGGAAAGTCGTGAGCATTCACTTTTCCACCATCGCCACGGTCCATGTACTGAAGACGTGCACAAACTCCAAGAGCAGATGTTAGTCCAATCACATGAATGTGATCGCTCTCTTTGAACATCGGCTCAACTTCCTGTGAGTGGAATAAACATTATTTAGAAAATTGATTGTCTCGAAAGCCAAGGTTTAAATATGTTAGGTTAAACCATACAACTTGATAACAAAATGCATTAGTATGATATGTACATTACTAATCTTATTTAAATTTGTTGCTTTTTTTGGAAATTCTTTCATTTTGCTGGTTATCCAAGAAGCTTCTTTCATTACCAGGATAACCCTGATAATAGTCCAGAATATATCTACTGTGTGATGAAATCACAATATACAACTAAAGTAATAAGTCTGAACAGGTATGGGCCCAACTTATTACACCACTTCAGAAAAGTGATGCTGCCATTCAAACTGTCCAATTTAATTTCCGATCTCAACAGAAACAATTTTCAACAAATGAGAAGTCACCTGTTGACAAAATTCCTTTACAGTTCGGTTGCCTTCCACGAAATTAGCATAGAACTCAGACTCCTTTTGCAGATGACCTGAAGTAATAAGTCTAAAATAAAAAAGGCAAAATGAGATTCTTTTTATTAAATATGTTTCCTGTATAATTTGCACACACCTCATGTAAACTACGAGATAATCAGAATAACTTTGGTCATTGAAAATTTCCAATAGATGCTCCAGCAAGGCTCCATTTCCAACTTTGTTGACTACTTCCATAAACTATGAAAATAAAACCAAAGATTTTAAAAATACAAAATAAATGAAATATCCAACAGCCAATTGCAAAGTAACAGCAAAAATATTGTGTTTGTCACTTACTGTATCATAAAAATCCTCTATAGTGAACTGTGAATATCCTAGTTGGACTAACTCATCCTTACTTTTAGATGCCAAAATCTTGAATCTTTAAATAAATTAGTTGAGTGTTACATGTAAATACTGATTAGAACATAACTAGGATAAATTATATGGATCAGGTAGTGGTTCAAATGCTTTTCATTACAATTCAATTACATTGTAACAGTAATATTAATGAGAACACTGGATGTCCACGTCTTCTAACATACTGAAAGGTTTCATTAATTCTTTCAATCTTTCAAGGAATTTAATGAAAAAAATTTCATTAGTTTACAAAATTTACATTAGTTGTTTTCAATATGATACTAATGCAGGTGTATACTTAGTTACAATGTAACCTAATTTTCAAACTAGAAAAACTGTACCAAAACTCTCCACAAGAAGACCATACAGCACATATGAGCATAAATCAGTAAATCTTGACAGGTGTATCCATCAACGACTAGAGAACGTTTATAATCTTTAACGTACCTACTGTATTCTTGTTTGTCTTCAAGAAGACTCTCTAAATAAGCAAATGTAAACGCACGGAAGAAGCAATTACCATCTCCCCTTGTCCTCCTCACAAACTGGTACTTGCTACGTAAATCCTAAGAAAGAGAACCAATATAAAGTCAAACTGCATGTGGTTCACTAAAATGAATTGTTAATTATCCTCTTGAAGATGCTAGAATTTTGCTGGTATTTCAAACAACAACCCAATTAATATTCAAGAGTACTGATCAAAAACGAAATTTCTGATTAAATTACATTTTGAAATCTACATCTAAAATATCAGAACTAGCAATATAGACCGCATTTTCGTTCTCTATGAATTCAAAGCGAGCACCCGTACCATACAAGAGGGAAAATACATTACATCCACATAGGCTAATATTTGAAATGGTAGACACATTGTGTAAAGCAATGGATGTATACATGTATATATTTGACAAGACCCGGTCAGTTCCTCGTACCTTAACTTTTTGTTGATATATAACGTCTTCTGATGCATATTCATTTTGTAAAGACAGCAACTCAGTTTTAGAACCGACTAATGGTGTGCTTTCTGCAATCTAAATAGAAGATTACACATAAATCAACATGTACTAGGCATGTTCTTTCATCACAGGCAATAAAAACAATTTGACCAGAACCCACTATAATACCTCACGTTCAATTTGCTTCTCTTGCGCAATTATCAACTCATCCTGATTCAGTTCTGAAAATGTAACAAAGGGGGAAAATCTGTTAATTTCTGCAACTAATAAAAACAACCATTGTTTTGAGAAAGCACTACATGCCGAAGAATGCACTTGTCAACGGCACAACGAACAAATTGCAGCTTCGGTTCGCGAATTTAACCAGGCCCTGCAGAAGATAACGGTAGAACTCATTCTACCTTTGTAAAAATACATAACGAGAGCAAATTAATAATTACCAGAATTAGGTTCCACAGGATTATCAGTAGCTGTCGTCTGAACCTCTTCCATATTGTCAAGAATAATAAGTTGGAATGATGAAAGCGCATAGAACGCATTGACCATATCGCCACCTTCAGGGCAAAACCCGAAACTCTTGATTTAAATTTTTAAAAACGCAAATATTGCCATGTTTTTTTGCAAAAAGTAATGGGAACACAAATTTATCGACTTTTAAAATCAGGTTTCATTACTTTCGACAATTTTTAGTGCATTATTTAGTGCATATCATGAAGAATTTTTTTCAACTCAACTTTGAAAACCTTTTGTTGTATCCCCTGGCTCATTATCATAAACAATATCATTTCAGCAAATGGGAAATGTTTATTTCACTCAATTTCTTATAGAAAAAATTTTATAGACATCTTCAATAGCTGACTTAGCAGATCTTCAAAAACATTTTGTTTTTCAATATAATTTCAAACAATCTTTTCATATGAAATTCTCGCACAAAATGGTGAATAAACTCAATAACATAGGTACAGTCAGAACCTGTTGTAACAACTCATTTGGATATATCAACTAACAACTACCAATAAATTATGGGTACAAACCAACTAACTTATTGTCTCTGAAAAGAAAATTTGAAAATTGTATTTCTATCTAAGGTTGGCCATGTTTAATTCATTCTGACATGATTGGGCAGTAGACAAGTTAAGTTGAGAGTAGACCGCAAGTTGCATAAATATTTCGTATTAGTGAACTGATTACAAATAATTGTAACACATTTCTGTCACAGAAGAACGCTTTGAAGTAAAAGTCATCTAGATATTCCCTAACCCTGAATAAGTACTTATCCAATATTTCTGAATCCAATAAATGTAATGTAACGACTTAAGACTTTTCTTTCCAGTTTATTATAAAAGCATTACACTTTTATTCAAATAAACAAACGTGCCCAAGTTAGATAAGCAGATAAAATCCCGAAAATACATTTTATCCTGTTCTTTCCTAAATTAGTGTCGAGACCCATGAATCTGATGCAGATGAAAGCCCCTGTGGTATCTAAAAACTGCAAATCATTGTGCAGTTCTGTTACCAGGTGGGCAAAGTAAAGTGACAAAACAGACTATAATTCGAGCAACCAGATTCGTTAGCAACTCTCAACATTTAAAATGTTGTGCTATGTAATATGGTGCTCTACTTTTGCTGTATGCAGTCTGATGACAGAAACACTCCTCTTCATTTGTTACAGGTCACACTTTAAGATTTAATTCCTATTAAAACGTATACAATGTAAAGAATTAACAGCCTGTTAACATTTCTCAGTTTGATGACCAAAGCAATTAAGCTAGAGCAACTCACAAGCATGTGCACTTTTTGAACCTCATCCGATTATGCAATTCAACTACGTTTTTGGCCTGACTTCATTGAAAAGCCATTTCATGGCCTTGTCCTCATCATTGCAAGGTAAAAGCTTGAGTACATTGTCATAAGGATCAATGGCAGCACATTTGCGATGATTCTTGTGGTACAAGTGCTTCGGTTTCTAATAGGTAAACAACAAATGAGTTTCAAACAATAAATCTCTTATGCACGTATAGAATCTTATGCTTCAAGAACTGGCAAAATCACCTCTTTATATTCCCAAGGCCCATCAACGGCTCCTAACTTACAAAATACAAGCATGACGCTATCTCGATCGGCGTCAGTACATCTTTCTCCAACACCCAATTGTCCTTCAGCATTTAAGCGGAACAACTTTTTGAGAGAATAACAATTATAAAATTGAAATTTGAAACATGAAACATTGAAAAATGAACATTTGAATGGCAAGAATGAAATGAATTATGATGAGCCCTTGGCTAAATTTGGAGAAATTCAAATATTGATGAAATGAAGCAGCAGTAAGAAAAGCACTGAAATACAATTGTTTTTATTATATTTTCTCTTCCTACCTGATTAACTCCTAGTCCATGACATGAACTAGTGCCAATGCTATGTGGAGGCTGTTGTCCCATACTATCCAGGCACTCAGATGTAGCCAAATTTCTTATCTAGAAACCAAAGTCCATGCAATTGCAATGAAAAAAAGAAGACTTAAAACAATTACCTGATCCCCCCACCCGTTGCTAGGGGTAGCACAAGGAACTAATTCAATAAGATGTCTTTCGTCCGGGTCCTCAATATCCCCCATACTGTCCCAGCACAGTTTGCTTCCCATGGGTCGGATCTGAACAAAGGGCGAAATAGAGGGACATCGAGGACATGTGCCATCAGAATGCCATGGAAATCATAATTTGTGAAGTAGAATTTGCATGCCAAAACGTTCCAGACATATTGGGATTAAAGTCTGTTTGGATTAGCCAATTTTTCATAACTTGATTATTTTATATTAGTAATTTTTGTGAGCGCAAAAGTCCATTTATATGTACTGTGTATCCTGTCAATAGTTTTTTTTACATGTTAAATGCGCGTGCATTAAACAAAGTCATGATAAATGCAGATCATTCTTGAATTTGGAATAAATATTGGTATAACGGAGCTTCAAAATCTGCTTGTTTGCTTTGTGAAATGTACAACATAAATTGGGTGATTACAAATGACTAGCATTTCAGGATAGAGCATCATATATTGCAACTAAAGCTGTGTTCAATGGTTAGAACCACCATTGAACCCTCGGCTCAGATCACTAGCCATGTTTCATGTTATTTGTTATGAAAACCCATGCAAAGCAAAATGTGCATGTATTTGGATATTAGAGAACACATGCCAGACTGGTTGGACATAATGAAAAATAATACTTTGTGATAAACAGTTGCACAAAAGAATAGATAGGTAGGCGTATGTGTGTCCCAATAATCAAGAAAAAAAAAAGGGAATGACAAAATAATTATGACTTACCTCACCCCAATGTAGATTAGGCGGTAATTTTGGATACTTTAAAAACACGTCATAGGCGACATTTTGCATGAACCAATCAAAACTTTTACATTGCAACTTTTCCCTAATTGCCAGTTGTTCGCTAATGTCTCCTGCATCCAAGTAGCGGGCTTGTGGTTCACGAGTGTAAAAGAATTCTTTGTATTCATCCATCCAAACTTCGACCACTCGTTTGTAATTCTGTAAAAAAAATTCCAGCTTGAGAACAAAACAAACTCGAATTCGGGGATAACGCAATACCAAGGGATCAATACCAGAGTGATAAGTGGTCCTTTCTTGTTTTCAGCTAATTTGCCAAATTTATAAGGCATAAAGGCACGGTAAATGTGTCCCACTCTGGAACAAGGCACCCACACAATACTGCCACCACACTGCCAAATCTGAAATGGTACCATACAAACTTATATTTACAATATGACTTGAATGGACTCATGGACCCAGGTCTAATAGGCATGACAAAAATAAAATTGCATAATACAAAGCTAACCTTGAAGGAAAGTTCGAAATTTTCACCACCCCAGACTAAAAGGCCAGGATCGTAGCCTCCGAGAAGAAGAAAATATTCTCGATTCATGGCAAACAGACCCCCTGCATGTGTTGGAGAACTGAAAAAAAATATAGGTAAAATGGGAATGACACAATGATTGTTATTAAAAGTAGTTTAATGCTAAAAGTAAACTCACGGGTATGGCTCACTATGATGGCTTCGTTTTTTCTCCTCCTGCTCTGGTAATTCATTTTCTTTGTAAAACATCCCCCATTCAAAAATGCCACGGAAATGTGATTTCCCAGAGTATACCGGCCGATACTCAAGAGTATCACGGTCAACACCATCAATGACTGGTACTGTCATTACAGTTCTAATCAAATGGATTTGAAAATATTTTGTAAGAAGTATGATATGGCCGCCAAAAATCAAAAATACATGTTTTAATATTCTTTAGACCTAAGAAAATTACTAAAATATAAGACACAGAGTTGAGTAGAGAATGAAATTAATGTCACCTGTTTCGGTAAATTGGAGCAATAAGGGGAGGCAACCAGTTAGGACCAACTTCACAGTGTGCATCTAAAAACAATATAACTTCTCCACGCGCCTCCTTGGCTCCCAAAGAACGTGTGCGAATTAATCCCTGTCGTTCTTCATTTCGTATTAGTCGAACTTTGCCATCGAAGCGCCGAATATAGTCTTCTAATTGGGCCTTAAGATGTTCTTGAATTTTTTTAATCGTGACACTAGTTAAAAAATCTGATGGTTGCGCATAAGAAAAATACATAGCATACACTTATTATCTATACCTTTATCACTAAAATCATCCACAAGTAGTACTTCTTCCAGGAACTGCGGAGGCGACCTATTGATTACACTATGCACTGTACGCAGCAATGGAGACCAACCTTCATTATGAAATACAACAATAACGCTCGTTTTTGGTAAATCGGTAGGGTAATTCCAATGCTTGCATCTGAAAAAAGAAAAACGCATCAGAATTGAGCCTATGCCGGCAGTTAAAAGTTTTGTAATTATTATTACAAAACTTAAAAATCATGTTATACATGTATAACCAAGGCTTTTTTGTGATGTCATCATTTAGAGTGGGGTTGGGAAATGATGACAAATGCAAAAATATGTGGGAGTTTGAAAATAACAACAAAGTGATGATAATATTTGGTAAATTTTTTCTTTTCATTTATACAAATTATAAAGATAATCATAATGATCATAAATCATAACATGAATTTTCGCCTTTCTCAACACACACAATTTAGCATTACCCAGCTACATGTAGTTTGTAATAAAACCTTTCAAACTTTCAAAAACGTTTCTCTAGGTCATAGGAAATAGTTTAGCCACGTATATGACAACGAACTTACTCAGGGATGCGAAGATCTGGAATGCTTCTATCGAGGGAGATTTCATCGCTGGCAACTACATTGATGCCAAATTCCATCATCTTTTGGGCAACATCATTCTGTTTGTCAGCGGATGCCTGATGAGGTTTCCCATTCTCTCCGGGTCCCACTCTTTCTTCCACGTCTTTTGGCTCAAAGTTACCCAAGTCTCCATTGGTAAATACGGGAGCAGGCCTCTATTATGACAAAAAATTGGTAAATAAATGGGGATGAAAATGCTCAAAGTTTTATCAATATATCATGGCAAGCAATCTTGCAATTCATTACCTATCAAATAAGACGAAGTATATTTAAACTGCAGATTCAATTTTAGCATTAATGGGGAGAACCAGTGCACGAGGCCCTAATACAATATTTTCATAAAGAAAATGTATTTTAAATGTTTTGCTGATATCTCAAAAAAAAAATCTTTGGTGCATTTTTAGAGAACGCCCGCCGTAGGCGAAATTTGTAAAAAAAAATAATGGCAAAAATGGTGCTTAAGCACTTCCAACGACCCTAAATATCGACCTATTGCTAATGTCACTGGGCCCCTAGGCTCGTGGGCCCCAGGCAACTACCCATTTTGCTCATGTGGTAAGACGGCTCTGGGAGAACAACATTGACAGAAAAACAGCAATTATAGTAGAATTCTTCCCTTTTTTACAATCTTTATATTAACTTGACCTGCTTCATCTGTTTGTTTAGGACCTTTATGCAGGAAATCATTTTTAACCGACTTACTTAAAACGAAAAATATGGAAAAATTCTAAACAAGATTAACCACCAAAGCTAATATTACTACAATGTGAAGAGGCAAAAATATCGATATGCACATTCATTTTTAATTCAATTTGAGTTTTTAGTAATTTGACAATTTGAGAGTTTTCAGTATATTCCAAATTTATCTGTCTGATAAATGTCACAGCCCATACTTATGTAAGACAATTATTATTCCAACACACTACCAAACTACATATGTTTGATCAAATATGCCATGCAGAATATACAAAATAAGTATGCAGTAATGTCCCTCAAAGTTTTGATGCCATATTACGCACAACATTTAAGTCATATTTATGCAGACTGTAACTAGGGGAAGGACTTGGCCAAACATTGACAAACCGTATTTCAAGTTTACAACTAAATGTTGCGAAATTAAAATCTTTGGGGTATTTGTTTAATGGTTGTTGAAGCTCATTGTGTCAGGCTGCACATGTTAGCAGTACAACCACTAAAACCAGTTTAAAAAGAATAATAATTAGAAAGGTGATTCCAGTTTAAACATCACCGGCAGTTGAAACTTAGTACTACAACCCAGTTCAGCTTTAAATCTCTTCAATGTGCCTATAACCAACAACTAAGGATGAAAAAAAGCACCGTTGCGTCCATATTTGCACCTTTGACCCATATCTTCAGGTAGAGCAGTTTATTGGACAGCTCTTTAGGGGTGTTGCGAAAACACCAGCTAAGACAACATAAATCATTATAACCAAAGTAAGCTCACATACAATAAATAGAGCGTAGGCGAGCAGGAAGTTGAATGACACTGCTGCATGGTACGATTAATTATTTCTAGTACAGTATCTTTTGCACATATTACTGTATATGCCGCCCAGCCTTCATCGAATGTGAAAATTACAATTTATTGTTATAATTATTAATGGAATGCGTAACTAACGAGAATGTCTTCTTGCCTCCTCTTCTGTTCATGTCCTTTTGGTTTCGAAATGAAAAAAGGAACGGCAACGACCAGAAGCAGGGCAGCCAAGGTCACTTTGATGACCCGACCACGCTTAAACCAAATCTTCATGGACAAGAAAATAGCAGAAAGCCGAAATGACTGTCTGCAACAAATAAAAAACAACACCTTAATTTAAATTGCACAAAACCACATAATAATTACTTCAAAAAAAAAACTAACAGCAAGTAAAACAAAGTAAAGCATTAAATATACTATATGAGGAATCCACCACCTATAAGTTTTGTCATTCTTGTTTCTAAGGGGGGAAAACACCCTACACGTAGCAATGTTTTTGCGTCTCATTTTACACGTACAATATTAATCCTTTTTTTCTTTAACCGTTGCAAGTTGTTTCAATTGTTTTGTAAGTTCAGCATGCCACAGAGTGAACATGATCATTAATAGCATGCATGCTATAGGGCCAACGCCTTTCAAATTATTCAATTAGTTCTTAAATTGATAGAAGATCAGGAGACCAGATTCACCGAAATTTCAGCATTATGATAGTTTCTGGCAAATATTCTTCTAATCCAGATTGCTGATCGTCCATTTAAATTGTCGACTGTCTCTCACTTGAACATCAATCATTCCTGCATTTCAAGCAGCACAACTGATGGGGTGGACATTAAATCTTCAAGTCCAAAACGACCACCTTCAAGAACCCTAAGTCCATTGCAGAAATATTACAACTTACCTATGGTACATGTCTTTAGCCATATCCAGTTTTCGAAAAAAAAATAATGAAACGCCACGCAAACACCAAACGCGCACCACAGCTGGCACTACATGAAGCTTTTCTTTCCTTTTACATGTACCTCGAAATGAAATTCACCGTATGATTGCCAGCATCTGTCCCGTCCCAAATATTGAGCAACGTGGCTGTGACATGTTAGCGAGCACGGCGTTGAGTTACTATACCATAAAGGTGGGCTGGCCAGGTAGGTCAACCACTTACTACCTCGGATCCTTCAGGAATGAAGATGAGGCCAATTAAGATGTTTGATGAATGAAACACGAATGAAACTCGTAACAGGCCAGAAAAACGAGTTGCTACGCAGCCGGATGCAAACAGCGGAAAACGCATAAACCCAAAACCTGTATTTATTTAATAATTTGCTGCGCCAGCAAACTGTCACTCAAGCCACACTGGATGCAGAATGCAACTGTGGGATAGTGCACGGTAACCCACAAAAACCACGCTTCCAAAGCCATCAGTAGCCGTGTCCCGAATGCATTTAGCGTTGATTTAAAATAACGAGCAGTCATTCAGGATTTGACAGGTAAAAATGAGGGAGAAAGTAAGTTGCATTAATTCTGCTCATGGCTTGGCTGCGCCCTGCCTGCTGCTTTGAATGCACGAAGCATATTGCATGTAAACACGTGTTTACTGGACAATAATTGTTTATGACAACATTTGTAAAGGAGAGAAAACAAAGTCACCTATACTAAATTGCTTGTACTGAATGCAGCCCAGAATCACGTTCAGCAGAAAGTGACACAGCCTTTGAATGCAATATCTCATCAGTATTCTGAGGTGCAAATGCAATCATTAAAAAATCCACACACAGCCGAGACCTGCAAATTTGCACGTTGAGTGCATACATTTTTTAAACATACGGCGTAAGCTGATTTCACTTATGCTAATGACATATACCTACAGTTAATTCTTAGTTGAAAATGGCTTTTTGACTGCCCAGGCAGCCTTGGAGTTGTGATTGCTCACGAATCGAAAACCTTGGCGCTGCAAGGACAACGGTTATAACAAGTACTATAACTAATCGAAAACATGCTACATTTCTCGAGACAAAAACTAACTCGTCATTTCTGGACAAGCCTTAACATTTGGCCTAATGTTCAGCAAATACAAGCCAGGTGCATTTCCAACATTTCCGTCAATGACAATGGGTTGACAAAGAACTGACGCAAACTAATGAAGAACATTTTGATTGAAAGTGCTGATCCTATCAATACCTTTGCAAACCCCAATTGGAGTAGACGTCGTTTCGTTATGCCATTTATTCTACAGAATGATTGGTGGAGTTGGGATGTGTTCATGGGAAGCTCTGCCAATGAAATGTTGGATGTTGCTGTTACATGTTCTGTTACATACAGTAGGCCCTACAGTAGCTTGGGATGATACAGTGTAAAGAGACTGTTGTTAAAAATTTAGAATTACACTTGTATCAACATCTGCGATAGTGCCATCAACTTATAATATTCATTCAGCATTCAATAAATACTATCAAATTTGTCAAATTTGCGAATAACAAGCGTTTGTTTACACATTTAAATAGCACTAGTAGCATTATTCTTTCAATCTTTTTCCACCTGTAGTGCTCTACAAGAATCGTTCATTTCTAATGAATGCCTAACTCAACTAGAATGACGGCTGCCTTTCAGAAGCATATAATGGTGTTGCCAAAAGAAGTGCACAATATTTCAAAGCACCTGTTGCAAAATCATCGGCGCCTCCTGGCGATTACAAATGTCTGGAACAACTTCACAGCAGGTCATACAATTTGCCTGATGAATTTAGGTCAATATTTCACGTACAATATACTGTGGCAAATCATTTTGCAACGAAAGAGTTTAATCGCAAATACTGTTCCATTGGGGTGAAGGCAGAAGGTATCAGCAGATCGAATGTAATTTCTTTTTAACGTATGCAAAGTACTTTTAGCTGTTAAACCTGACTGATGAATCAATTATCTATATTATCTATATTTAAAGTTAACACCCAATCACTGTTATTTACTGAACACTAAGAATGAATTCGTTAAGGTTAGTGTTGGGATTTGATGAGTTTCTGGATATAACAATTAAAAATAAATTGCATTGGTTTATGAACAATTTGGAGTTCTATTCACCCTATCATATTTTACATAATAATTGACAACTTCTTCTAGAAATGTCATTGTTTAAATAGCATTCTGAGTGCCATATTTTTTCCGAAATTGCACGGAAATATAGAAAGATATGAAACAAACAAACATTTCAATTAGCGACAATATTAATGGCAAGTAAAAATTTCAACATGAACCATTGTTTCTTTCATAGTGGCAACTCCCACAACCTAAAGAATAAATATGATTTAAACCCACAAGATAGAACCTGTAAACAGGTTCAGCTAGTGTTTGTTTGGTGGGAGTCGACATCACGAGATATGCACCATATAAGCATACTAGTACAATGTATATGCCATAACTCTTGTCAAGGCAATAACCACAATTTTGAGCATACTTAAAGGAGCTGAGTCTACGACCAGGAAAGTACGCACGCAATATTTGGCATCCGTATATCAGACAACTCCTGTACCACATAATTCATGTGTCATTATTTTTGCAGGTGTTTTTTCATAGAAAGACAATAAATGCTTCCATCGTAATATCTATAAATCGATCTGTTACTTCATCATGAAAGAGGACTTGTATTATACATGTAATACCAGTGTTTAAACACCCATGGAATGAACAATAATGACAATCGTAATAATTATGTTACTATAAGCAGAAAAGGTTTTTGATCCCATTTCTAACTGGTGTAGGGCCTACAGAATATGCAGTGCAATAATGAGTGCATCATGATGTTGGACATGAATTTGATAGAAATCTAGAAAATACATTTCATTTCAGATGCAGTGTATACATGTACACATAAATGAATAAAGTCAAGTCCAATTACGAGATATAGGCCAATTCTTCGTGTACTTATAAAATTAACCAGATATGCAAAAATTCCTTGATTCTTCGATGAAGCGCTGACGTGTTTCTATGTCAAGCCATTGTGCTATTCGCTTTCTTATTTTCGTGTCGATCGAAAATTTCTATAATTGCAAGTATGCCTACAGTATATGGTATACATGTACATTACCAGGGAACTGAAGCTAAGTTTGAGCATCACTTCTCACACTGAAAACTAGGCTGATTCACAAAACAAGTGGAATACCAAACAACATGCAGAAATCTGTCTAGTAATTTCCGAACGATATTTTGACTGGGAAAAACAGATCGTGTTTCCTTGTGCCATAGGACGACAGATGGCTCAAGAGGACATTTCACTTGTTGTACAGTTTACATGTATGTACCGCAACCAATCGTGTTCCATCAACATTTTCTAAAAGGAAATTTCAATTTGGGGAAAAAGTTCAGCCTTCCAAAATATTATTATTTTAAACTTTCATCATCGCTGCACAGTATTAAAAGCTACATTATGCATGACAAATTCCATTGTCGCGGAATTTGACTCCCCCAATTGTGACATTTCCTTCATTTCAAATGAAATCAGTCAAACGCAAACTTATAACAGGTTTTCAACTCCAACTCGCTTCTACACAACAGCTCTTTTAAATTGCAAGCTTTTCAACAATGTGAGTTCAGAATCCCATTCACATGACGTCATTGCTCGCACAAGGTGATCCTACACGACTAGTAAGTAGTAATACTGTCAGTTTCAACAGATACGGATATTAATACTGATAGTGTATAGGGGACCCTACACGGTCATTATTACTGTCAGTTCCGACAACAACGGACAGTAATACTGATCGTGTAAGGGCAATACTGGTGCATTGATGTTCGATACTGACGATTATCCGGATTTTCGGATAACTACTGTCAGTATC